>JAWPHD010015877.1:0-52869 GCA_037043455.1 Cyrtodaria siliqua
CGTCCAAGGTTATGGCATTTACCCTTCACACACATAAAGGGTTATGCTATTTACCCTCACACACGTCAAGGGTTATGGCCTTTACCTTCACATACGTCAATGGTTATGGCCTTTACCCTTCACACACGTCCAGGGTTATGGCCTTTACCTGCCACACACGTCCCGGGTTAAGACCTTTACCTGTCACACACGTTCATGGATATGCCTTTACCCTGCAAACACGTCCAGGGTTACGAACTTTACCCCTCACACACGTCCAGTGTTATGACTTTTACCCGAAATACAAGTTCTTTGGTATGGTATTGACCACTCACGCACATCAAGAGAAATGACCTTTACCCCTCTCACACTTCTAGGGTTATGACTTTGACCCGAAATACAAGTTCTTTGGTATTGCATTTACCCCTCACGCACGACCAGGTACCAGTCACTTACAAAGACGGGTGTACCATTTACCCGTCAAATACGTCCTTCGATATAGCATTTGCCCTTCACACACGTCCAGGGTTATGCCTTGTTCCCTCACACACGTCCAGGGTTATGAATTCTACCCGATATAAGTTCTTTGGCATGACATTTACTCCTCACACACGTCCCGTGGTTTGACCTTTACCGCTCACATACGTCTAGGGTTTTTGCCTTTACCTGTCATACACGTCCAGGGTTATGGCCGTTACCCCTCACAAACATCCAGGGCTATGGACTTAACCCCTCACACACGTCCAGGGTTATGGCCTTTACCCTTCAGACACATCCAGTGATATGACCTTTACCCCTCACACACGTCCTAGGATATGAATTCGACCAGAAATACTAGTTGTTTGGTATGGCATTTATCACTCACAAACGTCCAGATACCCGTCACTCACATATAGGGGTGTACCCATTACCCGTCAGGTACGTGCATGGATATGGCCGTTACCCTCAATCACGTCCAGGGTTATGACCTTTATCTGTCACACACGTCCATGGATATGACCTTTACCCTGCAAACAACACGTCCAGGGTTAATAACTTTACCCCTCACAACCGTCCAGCGTTATGACTTCGACCCGAAAGATATGTTATTTACCACCCACGCACGTCCAGGGATATGATCTTTACCCCTCTCACACTTCTAGAGTTATGGCATTTGCCTCTCACAAACGTCCACGTTTATGACATTTACCGCTCAAACACTTCCGGGGTTATGACTTCGACCCGAAATACAAGTTCTTTGGTATGGCATTTACCCCTCTCACAAGTCCAGGGTTATGACATATTTTCCCTCACAAACGTCCATGGTTATAACTTCGACCCGATATAAGTTCTTTGGTATGGTATTTACCCCTCATACACATCCAGCTATATGGCCTTCTCACCTCACACACGTCCATGGATATGACTTCGACCCAAATGCAAGTTCTTTGGTATGACATTTACCTCTCACACACGTCCAGTTACCCGTCATTCAGATAGAGTGGTGTACCCTTTACCAGTCAAATACGTGCATGGATATGACCTTTACCCTCACACATGTCCAGGGTTATGACCTTTACCCTTACACACATCCATGTTTATGACTTCGACCCGAAATACAAGTTTTTACCCTCACACTTCCAGGTTTATGACCTTTACCACCCACACACGTGTAGGGTTTTGGTCTTTACCTGTCATACACGTCCACGTTTATGGCGTTTATCCCTCACACGCGTCCAGGGTTATGACTTCGACCCGAAATATAAGTACTTTGGTATGGTATTTACCCCTCACACGTCCAGGTTTATGACCTTTATCATCCACACACGTATAGGGTTGTGGTCTTTACCTGTCATACACGTCCAGGCTTATGGTGTTTATCCCTCACACACGTCCAGGCTTATGGCGTTTATCCCTCTCAGACGTCCAGGCTTATGGCGTTTATCCCTCACACACGTCCAGGGTTATGACTTCGACCCGAAATACAAGTACTTTACTTTGGTATTTACCCCTCACACGTCAAGGTTTATGACCTTTACCACCCACACACGTATAGGGTTGTGGTCTTTACCTGTCATACACGTCCAGGCTTATGGCGTTTATCCCTCACACACGTCCAGGGTTATGGCCTTTAACCCTCACAAACGTCCAGGGTTATGACTTTTACACCTCACACACTTCCAGAGTTATGACTTCGACCCGAAATACAAGTTCTTTGGTAGGTATTTACCCCTCACACACGTCCAGTATATGGTCTTTACCCCTCTCACACGTCTAGGGTTATAGCCTTTACCCTCTCACACGTCCAGGGTTACGGCCTTTACCCCTCACACACGTCCAGGGTTATGACCTTTACCCCTCACACACATCCAGGGTTATGGCCTTTACCCCTCGCACACGACTAATGCTATGGACTTCATCATGTATTTAATGATCTAACTATCACCAGTATATTGTATATTACAATTACCATTTTCTCCCATCCGTATGACAGAAAATGTAAGCGCAGCGTATTTTTCTGTTCCGAGCGGTTAGGCAACCATATAAAATATTTAAAGTCTTTATTACAATAGCGCAAAGGACGGTCGACATGATTTAAAAGAATAACCTGATACTTGAAAGAGAATCAATACATATCGCTTGTATGAATATAGGTGATATACGACCTATACTCAAACACTAATCATTCGATCGTCGTCATATATAGCCTTAACTGAGTCAAACTGACGTAAAACACCATTCAGCCCATCGAAATGTATCAAAGACTGGACGTGACATTTAACTAGGTCAATATGTTGCCCAAAGCAGTTGAGGTATGTGTAAAAAAGAACGGATGTGAAATACGATCATTCAGTCATCTATTTAGTTATATTGATTATTGATTGATTGATAAATTGAATGATCGATTGATTGATTGATTGATTGATTGATTCATTTATTCATTCATTCATTCATTCACTTATCTATCGATCGTTCGTTCGATTCGTTCGATCATCGTTCGTTCGTTCGTTCGTTCGTTCGTACATTCTTTCATTCATTCACTCACTCACTCTACTCATACACTCACTCAACCACCCATCACCCACCAACCCACCAACCCACTTACCCAATTACCCACCCAACACCCGACCGATAGCCCCCCCGCCATTAGACTGCTAGATCGCGTGACAAGTACACTACTAGACAAATCTGTTCACGTTAGTTTGTAACATGTCTTCTGAATTACAGGTTTTATACGAACAAAATGTAAACGCATAGCAGCATTTGTGTCATACATATACACAGTTACCACCTTACAACTGTGTTACATCAATACTGACATGGGCGCATAAAGCGTACATTTATATTATTAATTGGTTTATGTTTTTGCTTTTAAACTTTCTTAGCCAAAATGTACGTGTTTGTTTTTGTAACTGTATGTATGTATCTTGAAGAAGGCGATAAAAGCCGAAAGCGGTCGATATCAATTTATTCTAAGTTTAAGCACTGTTTGGTTGATAATTTGTCTCAAAATACCCATCTTCACGAAACTTAATATCGACGTCCTATCAAATTCGTCTAACAGATTTAAACTATTGTTACAAAGATTAAATATGACAAATATTATTAACAAACCAACCAACTTTACTGTGACGCCGGGAACGTGCATTGATCTATTTATTACGAATAATACATCGCTAACTAAAATACACCAATATGCAGCAATCACTCTCCTGTATCTGTTGAAATTAGCTTTCAGACATTTAGAAGACTAGCATATAAACGGGTTATTAGAAATTATGATGCCACTGACATAAATGGTCTTAATACGGATATACAGAATACTAACTGGGAAGATGACGTTTTTAACTGTGATGATATAAACGAAGTATACTCTATTTTTTGCAATACTTTTAATGATTGTGTAACCTACAAAGACTGTTGTTATACGTCCCAATAATAAACCGTTTATGTACAATAATATACTATTTAAAATGCCTCAGCGAAACAGAATGCACAAGAAAGCTAAGTCTTCAAACAATCCATTGCATTGGTCAATGTTTAGGCAACTTAGACATGAGGTAATTGCTTTCATCCGCGAATCTAAGGACTCATACAAGACAAAACTTACATCCCAGTTAACTGATAAATCAATACCACTGGGTAAATGGTGGCGTATAGCAAAATCAATCTCTAAATTGAACAAAGTAACTCAACCAAACTTTCCAATAAACAATAACGGTCGTATTTTAATACATCCAGTAGACAAAGCAAACGCATTGAATTCTTTCTTTTCTGCAACATCTCATATTGAGCATGAACCGGAATTACCTACTTTTCATAATCGCACTGACAATAAAATGAATGACTTTATTATAAATGAAACGGAAGTAATTGATCAATTAAAAATCTTGAAATTATCGAAACCTCCAGGCCAAGATATGATTAGCCCAAAGGTGTTAAAATTAGGTATAAATAGCATCGCTGCTCCATTGACGTAACTTTTTAATCGGTCATTGTCCACTAGAAAAGTACCATACCAATGGAAACAGGCGAATGTAACTCCTATTTTTAAGGGCAAGGGAGAACCTGACATGCCGGGCAATTATAGGCCCATATCCATTACCAGTATTATTTGCAAATTGATGAAAAAAATCGTATTTAAACACTTGTTCAACTATATAAAACCAATAACTTTCTGTGCAAATACCAGGCAGGCTTATAAGCTAGAGACTCTACAGTAAATCAGCTCATAGAAATATATAATAACATAATAAGCAACCTCGACGCTGGGAAAGATGTACGATTTATATTTTGCGATATGTCTAAAGCATTTGACAAAGTATGGCATGCTGGGTTGCTTTTTAAATTAGCTAAATATGGTATCAATGATTCATTATGTAACTGGAAACGTAGCTATCTCTCTGATAGGCAGCAAAAAGTAGTCCTAGATGGATTTCCGTCAAGCTTCAGTACTATAGATGCAGGTGTTAGGCTCTGTTTTAGGTCCGTTTCTATTTTTGCTTTATATAAATGACATCACAGATGACTTATTGAATGATGTACTGTTATTTGCTGATGACATTTCTCTTGTTGTTGTAGTTGATAAAAACCCAGTAGAATGTGCCAACTCCCTTACAAATGATCTTTGCAAAATATCTGAATGGTCAATAAATGGGCTGTTACATTTAATCCTCAAAAAACCAAAAGCCTTGTCTGCACTAGAAGAAACTATAACCACCCACCAGTCTACTTTGATAATCATATAGTACAAGACGTAGCGTCACATTGTCACATTGGATTAACAATTCAGTCCAATGCAACTTGGTCGCATCATATAGAAAATATATACGAAAAAGCATGTGCACGATTAAACATTCTAAGAATGCTTAAGTACAAACTTAACAGGCATTCTCTATTGAAAACATATATCCACTGTATAACCAATTCAGAAATGACTTACTTGATACCCTAGCCAATCTTGTTGATGTCACGCATATCAACATTGACTTGATACTGAATGGCAGTTCCAATCTAGACGATACTACGAACTCAGAAATTGTACTTATCGTCCACAAATACATCATGTGTACCAGGAGATTTTTCGTAGAGTTATAGATGTATGTACATGTACATATGTATATGTATATGTATATATGGGTATATAGGTATGTACATGCATGTGTACATGTATGTATATACTATTGTATTTTCAGATATGTTTTGTCACAATGCTAGATTTTTTTTATATTTTGTCATCTTTCTTCCTTTTTATTGTAATTTTTATCTTTTTGTTTGTCTGTTTTGTTCTCAGTTATCTTAAATTCCAAAATTAACTATTGGTTACAGAAACTCATACTTAAACCATTATATTTTGTAATAATCGGTACATTTTTATATACATTTCGTATTAGTTTCCAGTATGATTTTCTTTCTGTTTATTCTTTTTTTTCTCACTTAAATTCTTTCTGACAGTACAAAGTTTTATGTTAAGTTTGATATGAATTTATTATGTATATGTACCTTGATACGGGAGAGGTCTTACATAGGCATTGTCTGCTGTCCAATCCCATTCAGTACTTGAATAAAATATTGTTTAAATTAAATCTTCACGGAACCCTACGTGAGTCAGTGCTCCAGAAGGTGTCTTGTAAGATGTTTGTTACCGTATATATATATATATATATATATATTAAGTTCTACTTATTAAATATAATATCAAAGACTCTTTAAATATCGCTTTGAACACATCTCGGCACTATGTCCTATCCAAGCCAACCTCCCAATATTGAAAAGTTATGCATTTTTATACCACTATTCATTGTTGTTTCACTGATTTATAGCTTATTTACAAAAACCCTTGATTGAAACAAGCGCCCCGAACAATCGGGTAAATGTAATTAGAATGTTAGTCAATGATCTGATTATCATGATTATTGGATAAACATGTTTGGTCATTATATGAAAAACGTGTCCACATTGTCCATAGCTTATTTTTTAAATGTTATATGCTTATTGATTTTAAACTTTATGAAAACTTAACTAACATATAAATACCTAACTAATTCAAATGATTAAAAAAAATACTGTTTTTTAAAAAATCCTACATTTAGTGTGATTTGTATACCCCAAACATATCTAATTTCTGTCTCCCTACAATGTAATTGCAGTGAAAGGTGCACTTTTATGAAGGTGTGAGAAGTTAGCTCGGAGTTCGTAGTTCGGCGTTCGACATTCGTTCTGTTACGGATTTGTTACAGATTTGTCAGCACGGAGTTCAACATTCATTTGTCAGCAGCGAGTTCGACATTCAAACTCAACACGGAGTTCGACATTCGCAGCACGGAGTTCAACATTCGAACCCAACACGGAGTTCGACATTCGCAGCACGGAGTTCAACATTCGAACCCAACACGGAGTTCGACATTCGCAGCACGGAGTTCAACATTCGAACCCAACACGGAGTTCGACATTCGCAGCACGGAGTTCAACATTCGAACTCAACACTGAGTTCGACATTCGCAGCACGGAGTTCAACATTCGAACCCAACACGGAGTTCGACATTCGCAGCACGGAGTTCAACATTCGAACCCAACACGGAGTTCGACATTCGCAGCACGGAGTTCAACATTCGAACCCAACACGGAGTTCGACATTCGCAGCACGGAGTTCAACATTCGAACCCAACACGGAGTTCGACATTCGCAGCACGGAGTTCAACATTCATTTGTCAGCAGCGAGTTCGACATTCAAACCCAACACGGAGTTCGACATTCGCAGCACGGAGTTCAACATTCGAACCCAACACGGAGTTCGACATTCGCAGCACGGAGTTCAACATTCGAACCCAACACGGAGTTCGACATTCGCAGCACGGAGTTCAACATTCGAACCCAACACGGAGTTCGACATTCGCAGCACGGAGTTCAACATTCGAACCCAACACGGAGTTCGACATTCGCAGCACGGAGTTCAACATTCGAACTCAACACGGAGTTCCACATTCGCAGCACGGAGTTCAACATTCGAACCCAACACGGAGTTCGACATTCGCAGCACGGAGTTCAACATTCGAACCCAACACGGAGTTCGACATTCGCAGCACGGAGTTCAACATTCGAACCCAACACGGAGTTCGACATTCGCAGCACGGAGTTCAACATTCGAACCCAACACGGAGTTCGACATTCGCAGCACGGAGTTCAACATTCATTTGTCAGCAGCGAGTTCGACATTCAAACCCAACACGGAGTTCGACATTCGCAGCACGGAGTTCAACATTCGAACCCAACACGGAGTTCGACATTCGCAGCACGGAGTTCAACATTCGAACCCAACAGGGAGTTCGACATTCGCAGCACGGAGTTCAACATTCGAACCCAACACGGAGTTCGACATTCGCAGCATGGAGTTCAACATTCGAACCCAACACGGAGTTCGACATTCGCAGCACGGAGTTCAACATTCATTTGTCAGCAGCGAGTTCGACATTCAAACCCAACACGGAGTTCGACATTCGCAGCTCGGAGTTCAACATTCGAACCCAACACGGAGTTCGACATTCGCAGCACGGAGTTCAACATTCGAACCCAACACGGAGTTCGACATTCGCAGCACGGAGTTCAACATTCGAACCCAACACGGAGTTCGACATTCGCAGCACGGAGTTCAACATTCGAACCAAACACGGAGTTCGACATTCGCAGCACGGAGTTCAACATTCGAACCCAACACGGAGTTCGACATTCGCAGCACGGAGTTCAACATTCATTTGTCAGCAGCGAGTTCGACATTCAAACCCAACACGGAGTTCGACATTCGCAGCACGGAGTTCAACATTCGAACCCAACACGGAGTTCGACATTCGCAGCACGGAGTTCAACATTCGAACCCAACACGGAGTTCGACAGTCGCAGCACGGAGTTCAACATTCGAACCCAACACGGAGTTCGACATTCGCAGCACGGAGTTCAACATTCGAACCCAACACGGAGTTCGACATTCGCAGCACGGAGTTCAACATTCGAACCCAACACGGAGTTCGACATTCGCAGCACGGAGAGTTCAACATTCGAACCCAACACGGAGTTCGACATTCGCAGCACGGAGTTCAACATTCGAACCCAACACGGAGTTCGACATTCGCAGCACGGAGTTCAACAATCATTTGTCAGCAGCGAGTTCGAATTTCAAACCCAACACGGAGTTCGACATTCGCAGCTCGGAGTTCAACATTCGAACCCAACACGGAGTTCGACATTCGCAGCACGGAGTTCAACATTCGAACCCAACACGGAGTTCGACATTCGCAGCACGGAGTTCAACATTCATTTGTCAGCAGCGAGTTCGACATTCAAACCCAACACGGAGTTCGACATTCGCAGCTCGGAGTTCAACATTCGAACCCAACACGGAGTTCGACATTCGCAGCACGGAGTTCAACATTCGAACCCAACACGGAGTTCGACATTCGCAGCACGGAGTTAAACATTCGAACCCAACACGGAGTTCGACATTCGCAGCACGGAGTTCAACATTCGAACCCAACAAGGAGTTCGACATTCGCAGCACGGAGTTCAACATTCGAACCCAACACGGAGTTCGACATTCGCAGCACGGAGTTCAACATTCGAACCCAACACGGAGTTCGACATTCGCAGCACGGAGTTCAACATTCGAACCCAACACTGAGTTCGACATTCGCAGCACGGAGTTCAACATTCGAACCCAACACGGAGTTCGACATTCGCAGCACGGAGTTCAACATTCGAACCCAACACGGAGTTCGACATTCGCAGCACGGAGTTCAACATTCGAACCCAACACTGAGTTCGACATTCGCAGCACGGAGTTCAACATTCGAACCCAACACGGAGTTCGACATTTGCAGCACGGAGTTCAACATTCGAACCCAACACGGAGTTCGACATTGCCAGCTCGGAGTTCAACATTCAAATCCAACACGGAGTTCGACATTCGCAGCTCGGAGTTCAACATTCAAAATTTCAAAATTTCAAAATCAAAATTCAAAATTTCAAAAATTCCAGAATTTCAAAATTCAAAATTTCAAAATTTCAAATTTTCCAAAATTTCAAAATTTTCAAAATTTCAAAATTCAAAATTTCAAAAATTCCAAAATTTCAAAATTCAAAATTTCAAAATTTCCAAAATTTAAAATTTCCAAAATTTCAAAATTTCCAAAATTTCAAAATTCAAAATTCAAAATTTCAAAGATTCCAAAATTCAAAATTTCAAAATTTCCAAAATTTCCAAAATTTCAAAATTTCAAAATTTCAAAATACAAAATTTAAATTTCACAATTCAAAGTTTAAAAAATTCCAAAATTCAACATTCGAATTCAACTCCGAGTTCGACATTCGCAGCTCGGAGTTCAACATTCGAATCCAACTCGGAGTTCGACATTGCCAGCTCCGAGTTCGACATTCAAACCCTACCCGGAGTTCGACATTCGCAGCTCGGTGTTCAACATTCGAACCCAACTCGAAATTCAACATTTAAACAATTCAAAATTTAAATTTCAAAATTCAAAATTTAAATTTCAAAATTCAAAATTTCCAAAATTCAAAATTTCAAAATTTCAAAATTTAAATTGCACAATTCCAAATTGCAAAATTCAAAGTTTAAAAAATTCCAAAGTTCAAAATTTAAATTTCAAAAAATTCAAAATTTAAATTTCAAAATTCAATTCAAAATTTAAAATAATGCAAAATTCAAAATTTCAAATTTCAAAATTCAAAAAATTCAAAATTGGAGTTCAACAGCTCGGAGTTCAACATTCAAACCCAACTCGGAGTTCGACATTGCCAGCTCGGAGTTCAACATTCAAATCCAACTCGGAGTTCGACATTCGCAGCTCGGAGTTCAACATTCGAACCCAACTCGGAGTTCGACATTCGCAGCTCGGAGTTCAACATTCGAACCCAACACGGAGTTCGACATTGCCAGCTCGGAGTTCAACATTCAAACGTAACTCGGAGTTCGGTATTCGCAGCTCGGAGTTCAACATTCAAACGTAACTCGGAGTTCGGTATTCGCAGCTCGGAGTTCAACATTCGAACCCATCTCGGAGTTCAACATTTAAACCCAACTCGGAGTTCGACATTCCCAGCTCGGAGTTCGACATTCGACATTTGAAACCAGCTCGGAGTTCAACATTACTAACTCGGAGTTCGACATTCCCAGATCTGAGTGCGACATTTGACATTTGAACCCAGTTCGGAGTTCAACATTCATAGCTCGGAGTTCAACATTCGAACCCATCTCGGAGTTCGCCATTCCCAGCTCGGAGTTCGACATTCGACATTTGAACCCAGTTCGGAGTTCGACATTCAAACCAAGCTCGGAGTTCGACATTGCCAGATCGGAGTTCAACATTCAAACCCGACATTGCCAGCTCGGAGATCAACATTCAAACCCAACTTGGAGTTCGATATTCCCATTTCGGAGTTCGATATTCGAACCGGAGTTTGACATTTCCAGCTCAAAGTTAGACATGGGACAGCCACATAAACAAGCGCATATAAGAAGTAAGTTTCTTCAAGACTGAAAAAACTTACATATAGATATCGCTCTCGCTAATGACTGCAGCTCCAAAGCGTAATGCTGGTCCAAAGTTCATGTTACGCATATTCAATTATAGATTTATTTAAAAACCCTGAATAAAGCTGTACTTTTATTGGCACATATACATAATTATATCACCTGAACACATGGATAGAGTTTTGATAGACGGTTTTATTGTGTACTTTTGCCGTTATCTGGCGGTTTAGTTCCTTTAAATAATACACGTAGACGGGTTGTGAATAAGATATACACAGTTTGAACTTTCAAATGAATGACGTCTGCATTAACGTCTATTAACGCAAGTAACACAATAGCATATTAACAAATCATATCAAAGCAGAATATCAATCTAAAGTCTTTTCAGTCCATGGATGTGGAAATCAACATGTTGTACTTAAACAGCGCTACGAATTACCTTGTCAACAGTCGCTAAGTTACAGTAGATAGAACCCGAGAACCTAAGCGTTTGATGAATCAAGTAGGGTGCGTTCATCTTGTCAAAATGAAAGACACGTGTTGAAAATAATTGATACCTACCAATACATCATCTGATATACATACCGAGTAAAAATAAAAGGTACCCACTGCTTATGCTGGCATTTCCATAGTCCAGTATATTTTAGTGAGCCATACAAGAATGTCCACTGTATGTTATATATGTCAGAAACTTCAAAGGGCATTAGTCATTTAAACACTGGTCAAATCAAAAATCGTTCTTTTTAGCTTTCATCTTCACCTCATAACAACTGAGAGCATGACAACTATTTAAACAAAACACGTAAACTGAATGAGGAGTAAAACAGACGATGATTTCTTCTCGATATGTTAAAAGTTTCAAAATCTAAAAGCCATGAGTTACAAAAACAATCGAACCGTAAATATTTTCTTTCGCTACTAAATCAGATATAGTCATCGTGCCAAATATTAAAACAATCCATCTAAAAATGGATAAGGAGTTAGACACACCATATTTCCGTTTATAATTTATATATGAGAGTTTTTCAGATAATACGTGAACTTTTTCTATATCGCAACTCATAAGAAATCAAATGATTTAAACAGAAATTCGATAACATATCTTGTTACGTTCCCATGAATGATCTAAGAGGGCGAGAGGCCCATGTAGGGAGCAGTTCAAAATGTGACATCATTATTTTATAACTGAATTTCGGGACTGGAAATTGAAATTGAAAGGAAATTCGATAGCAAAAATACATAAAACTAAAGTAGTATTGTCAATGGTGTTCCAATGATGAAATTTAATGAATATTGAACAAGGATAAACGTGATCAATATAAATAAGTAGGCGCACACTTCCTTGCTTTTTAGTTGAAATTGACGATGTCAGAAATGCACGGAGCACTAAAATGTTAACTAAATATTATTATATTTGTAAAAAACAAAAAAGTTAAAATAAAAGTGAAATATAACAATACTAAAGTTTAAATACTTACATATTTTCTTAAAAATATTTGTGTTAACAAATTAATAACACTGGTATATATTAAATTAATGTCTTTTTGGAAAATGACTGCTATTTGTTTTCTTAGTACTTTGAATATTTATGCCAAACTCGATCAGCTACAGAAGATCTTTTTCCAACAATACTATACAGTTTCATTTAACGCAAATCATGAATAATGCAATGATCAAAATAAATAGCAATTATGTTTACTACTTATAACATGTTTCATCATTGATAACGTAATGTTGTTGTTGGTTTTCAAGGCGACGTTATAGCACACAATGACGTGCTCTGTTGAACCGTAAATTTCACAGAAACGAATTCTTCACACGTGTGAGGAATTCGTGCGAATTCTTCACACATGTGAAGAATACGTGCGAATATTTCACAAAAATCGCACGAATATGTCACAAATTTGTGAAATTTACGTTTGGCATCTCTACCCCTAGCAGAGCAAAAACGTATTTTTCACATGTTAAAACAGCACGAAAAAAATGCAATAAATGATTGTTTAGACGAAAACGTCACATGTACATACAGATCGGCGAAAATATAACATTATTTGAAAAATAGGCGAAGCACAACACAACACGACAGAACAGAACAGAACAGAACAGAACAGAGAACAGAACATAACAGAACAGAATATAATAGAATATAATAGAATTCCCATTAATGGTGTACAGTTTTAACGGCAACAAACAATGTATTAATTTGGCTTGTGTACAGCTGTACGGTTTACTTTTTTGTTTTTCTCTCATACAATCCATTAGGAAGAGACAGCGAAGCGCGAAATAACTTTGAAAATTTTAATCGTGTTCTTCGCGCTTCCCGTCAGTGCGTCTTCGTGCTCCATCATCGTGTTTTCGTGCATTGCCTAAAGGCCGATGCTCCAAGCGGAAGCTGCGATGACGATGCGTGATGGTGCAATGGCGATGCGTGAAGGTGCGATGGCGTTGCGCGAATGTGCAACAGTGATGCGCGAAGGTGCTATGGCGGTGCCAGAAGATGTAATGACGATGCACGAAGATGCGATGGCGGTGCCCGAAGGTGCGATGGCGAAGCGCAAAGGTGCGATGGCGTTGCGCGAATGTGCAATGGCGATGCGCGAAGGTGCAGCCATCGCATCTTCGCGCTTCGTCGTCGCATCTTTTCGCTTCGTTATCGATACATCGGGCTTCTATAGTCTTTTTTATGATAGCAGACATGACAGACCTCAATCTCTACCCAGAGTTGTCGTTCCTTGCATACACCTACATCTCTGTCGACGTCTCACCAAATACAAAGAACCTTGGCAAACAATGAAAAACGGTGGTAATGCAAAATTTCTTGATGACACGAATATTTTTCTGAATTAATTTCATATGAAATGCTTATATTACTAAGAAAACAATTTTCGGTTTGAATGTTTTAAATATACAGTAAATTATGCTCAGGATTATATTGCGGCAGAATAAAGGTTTGTACTTTGGCAAATCCCTCCGCCGTCAAAACTTTAAAATAGGCACCACCAAATCATCCCCATAGCGTAACAGAACAGCGATTTGCTTACCAGCACTTTCCAATATCACATAGATCTTAACAACCTACTTAAATTAAGCAGATAATAAGTCGTGTTTCTTTCGATTGTTTACATGTCAGTCAACGGCCGATAGTTGGTGGTGTCACGGTGTTGAAGTTCTGTTGCTATTTTTATATTTTAGCTATGGTCATGTGACAAATCATCATGTGATCGCAGACTACTTTCTTAGACGTTGACAGAGGTCAATGTAATGGCCTCTGGGAGAGATTGGACAGACCTAACGATAGGTATTGATAAAAATACTTTACATCATTTGGTCCGTTAAATGGGAGAGTTTTAATAACTTGACGTTTGATGCAAAAATAACATAGAACAGTCGTAAAGGTAAAATCGCGCGACGTTTACCATATTTTAATGATTACATGTTTGTCCGTAAACGAAACAAATGAAAATATCAATACAGGTAAATCCCTTTTCATAAAGGTTCAGTACCTACGAATGTGTCCATACTACATGGGTGCCCCTGCTTTAGTGTGACCTTGACATTGAAGGTAGCCGCCTGGCGGTTGCATGCTTGTGTTATGAGGAATAACTGTGTCATGAGTAATTTGAAAATCGTGCTATGTATGTGGAATATACAGAGCGGACACGAATGTCCATACAAACTCTATGACCTCTAAACGCCCAGCGGCATTGACCATGAATATAGCCGCCCGGCCGTTGCGCCCTGCGCACCATTGTTTTATATGAGGAATATTTGTGCGAAAGTTATGGAGCCGACATGAAATTTCGGACGGACAGGCGCACGCTCGGACGGAGAGGGGTAACACATGTATGTGCCATAACGTCGTCAAATGGCACGTGCATAAATTATGCAGTGCGAGCTAAAGTAATCGATTTTGGCAAGTTATCTGTCTGTCCGTAAATATCTGTAGCAAAACCACATCGCAAATCTACATAAACATATCCGTTGAAAAGCTAGAATGATTTAAATATATCCAAACGATTCGCAAAATGCATTTTTTCTTTCCCGGTGGTAAAGTTCAAAGCGCAACATTCATGATATAGGCAGGTCATTTTAGCCTTAAATATAGCCTAAGGTAAAAGAAATTGGCACAGAAATTATTTTTACTGATCCTGGTTCGAAACAATATACAAAAAAATATATCCAAAGTCCTCATCTCAAATAAAGTGCTAAATATGATTTTTTGGGGTAAAAAGTCAAAAAAGTGAAGAAAATCACTATTTTCTGGAATAAATTTATATCCATTCAGAATATTAGTAAAACATGTATTTATATATGAAATGTTATTGCTAATATTACATTATATTAAGTTTAAATGGAAAAAAAGTATAATTATATATCAAAACCTGTTTTTTGGTCCAAAAACTTTTTTTTTTTTTTTTAAAAATAATTGTTTAATGGTTTTAGGATAAGATTAATAAAAAATAGCATAAATTCAAATAAATTGTCACTGACATTATTTTAACTGATTATGGTTCCCAAAGATATAGAAAACAATATGTCCAAAATCCTCCTCTGAAATCACATTCTAAATATAATATTTTTTGGGTAGAAAATTATAAAAATGAAGAAAAATCGCTGATTTTAGGAATACACCAAGTATAAAATCAAAATCTTTTTTTTTTGTAATCAATTTCCGTACTAACTAAATAATATTTGTTCAAGTCGTTTCTGCATATATATATATATAATTATGTTAGGATTGTTGAGTCCAGCAACACTTCTTGTGTAATCAGTAGACTTCAAATCTTAGTTGTCATAGACATAGAAGGTTAGGTATGTTGATTTATATTGTCTTCTTATCAGTTTGTATTTTACATGTAGCCAACGGAACTCGCTCGTCAGAGGTACTTTCCTTCATATGTGTTTCCAGTCCAACATTACATGTTTCATCATTTTCCGAACCACCATTGAACTCCGCTCCGTCATTTGTTTCGTCACCTTCAATTTCACCACTCGGTTTGTTCTTACGTATGTCAATATTAAAGACCTCGGCGGCCATTAACGAATACAGGCCATATCTACAAGGTTGTGACCTCTTATTGCTCGTGATATGGCTTTGACTGTTAGCATGTGCATAACAGCATTCTCTGCATATATTGTTTCTAGCAGGTCCGTTAACCCCGTGTATGTCATTATATGACCAATACAGTTTATGAAACTCATTTCATGTGCAGTCCTCCCAATCTCAGCACAATGTGTCGCAGGTCGCTGTTACTAGGTTCTGATAGAACGATGTTCAGGGCTTTCCACCATAGAGGTTGGTCAAATGTGAGGATTGGCGTTACCTCGTATTTCTTGGCCTGTTCATTTATAAAATGCAGTGTTGAGTAGATACAGGTTTCATCACTCGGACTAAGGTCGATCATTGGCATAAACACAACCGTTGACAGTCCGGGATATGCGCCACTAGTGTGTACTGTTTGCATTGTTCCATTCCATGATGACGTCATGGGTTTCAGCAACCAAGTGGATTTCCACAAGATATCAATGGTATATGCCATGTCTTTAGCAATAATACCAGTAAACGGGGTGTATTTCAGATTATCATTTCCGTGTGGCTTGTAGAAGTGAATCGGTATTCTGCTATTCTGTTCGATATCTTCAGCCGTCATTTTGAATCTCGGTATTGGTTTGGAAATATTTCCACCAGGTGTAACTACAACTATTATCCCCATTCCATGGAAAGTGCCATGCCCATCCCCATTCCATGGAAAGTGCCATGCCCATCTAGTGTTCGTACATTATGGTCAACATTGTCCGCAACGAACTGAATGAACTGACCTTGTTCATACTTTGGAATTTCGGTTTCCAGTTCAACATTACGTGTCTCATCATTTTCCGAACCACCATTGAACTCCGCTCCGTCATTTGTTTCGTCACCTTCAATTTCACCACTCGGTTTGTTCTTACGTATGTCAATATTAAAGACCTCGGCGGCCATTAACGAATACAGGGCCATATCTACAAGGTTGTGGCCTCTAATTGCTCGTGATATGGCTTTGACTGTTAGCATGTGCATAACATCGTGCTGTCATTACGTTCCGCTGCAGCATTTAGAATACCGGCAACACCCTTTTCACTTAAGGTTGCATACTGGGTTGATCACAAAATCGAATGAGGGTGGCCGGGTGCGCCCTCGCCTGAATCCGCCCCTGATTTATAACCAGTATACCCGACTCTAGAAACAGAAAGGAGAGGACAAATATCGTAGGATGTATAATGGTTTATATACTAAAGTTGCACTGGTCAATACGTGTTGCTTCACATTTATAACAACAATCTTAATGAAGTAGCACACAGATCTGTTACTACCTTTAAAATTATGTTTTATTTCAAAATCAAACATATACATACTTGTCATCTATGTAACTGTATAACAAGCTCCATCAAGTGTGTATCAGTTCACTGAATTTGTGTTTACCTCAGTACCAAAACATGTGTTGTCAAAAAGATCGGCAAACTTTTAAGGGAAGGTACTCTATCAAATCAAACACATTTTAATTATTAAAGGGTGAGTATCTGAAATATTTTACCTACAAATCAACTGTTATGACCAATGTAAAACATTTAGTGAGATCAAACAAGTAGATCTACTATAAAAAGTTGGATATCTTACTTAATTTAACATTAATACGTAAATATCATTATAAAATTATATTCCAAAAAATCGTTGATTTTTTCCTATTTTTCTTACTTTCAACCTCAAAATAAGTACACTTTCAACTTGAGTTGTGAATTGTATTTTAGATATCTGATAGAGAACAACATAAATAGTAAAATACAAAAACAAAAATATGATATTTACACACAGATTTAATTTAAGTATTTTATCTCCAGAAATCGGTGATTTTATCACTTTTTTCACCATTTTATCCCAAAATTGAGCGTGTGTCTATTTATTTGGTCAAATTGATCATACATTCTGATTGTCTTCTCTATTACAAGCATTATTTACTATACAACTGTGTTTTTTATTGTTTAATTATATTTTTTTTTAATTATTCCCAAAAAAGGTGATTTTTTCATTATTTTACATCTTTTTGCCCCAAAATAACATATTTAGCACGTGATTTGAGATGAGGACTTTGGATATATTTTTTTCCATAATTTTTGGAACCAGAATCAGTTAAAACCATTTCTGTGCCAATTTCTTTTACCTAAAAGTGTATTTTTACTGCTCTAATAAGTTGTATCTTTAATCAGAGTATACTAGTATAGAGACTAAGTAGCCGACATTTAGTGGTTCCCGGATATCTCGGTAGAGCATAGTCGTTACCAGCTATGGGCTTGTTAAAACTAAGGGGCTAACTAAGGTGTTAAAACCCAGGAAATCGTCAAATTATCCAATAATGGTACGTGACACTCTGTCGACCTAAAATGAATCAACGTACCAAGATTGGTACCTCTAGGTGCTGTAGTATAATCTATGGGTTATGATCCTTACTAGCTTTTTCTATTTCTGACATTGAAGGTCAAGATCATAGTGACCCAGTTTTGGCACCCAACATCTCAGCATCTCCCAATATGTATCCACATACCAAATTTGGTACTTGCATGTGCTGTATTATATGAGGTATTGCTCGGAAAACTAATAGAAAAATCATTGCTAAATCAGGGGCGCATAACTCTGCTTTTAATGATCGTATCTAAGCAAAAGTTTAACATGACCAAATGCAATATGGCATTTTTGCTAAATCGAGGGCAATAACAACTCTGGCGTTTCTAGCCCATACTCGATCTTGACCGAGATCTTATAGTCATACACATTCTGTCCAAATATTATTAAGATTGGTCTTGAAATAAAGCCTCTAGAGTGTTACCAAGATCAAATACAGTTTCCTGTTAATCAAGGAAATAACTCTGGTGTTACTAGGCCGATATGACCGAAACTCGAACTTGGCTTGCATTTTATAAACATTCACATTCTATCTTAATATGATTCAGATTGGTCAATAATTGACTCTACTGTAGTGTGTTAACAAGGTAGAATATGGCATTTTTGCTAAATCATGGGCCATAACTCTGGTCATACTTGTACGATCTGCCCCATAATCGAACTTGGCCGAGATCTTTTGGTCATATATGTTTTATCCAAGGAAGGTCAAGATTGCTTGAAAAATGTGGCCGCTAGACTGTTAACATACCAATTGTAGGATATAAGCGATAAACTGATCCTGTCAGCTGGCTGTGAAAAATACGTTCGTATGAAAAAGTAAAAAAAAAGTCAAACGCATATGTCACATCTTCGATTAGTGACATTTACGGCCGTATTTGTAACAAAAGTGTGAAGAATTCAGCCATCGCACCTTCGCGCTTTGTCGTCGCATCTGTTCGCTTCGTTATCGAAACATCGGGCTTCTATAGTCTTTTTTTATGATAGCAGACATGACAGACCTAACGACATGTATTGATAAAAATACTTTACATCATTTGGTCCGTTAAATGGGAGAGTTTTAGTAACTTGGCGTTTGATGCAAAAATAACATAGAACAGTCGTAAAGGTAAAATCGCACGACGTTTACCATATTTTAATGGTTACATGTTTGTCCGTAAACGAAACATATGAAAATATCAATACAGGTAAACCCTTTCATAAAGGTTCATTATCTACAAATGTGTCCATACTACATGGGTGCCCCTGCTTTAGTGCGACCTTGACATTGAAGGTAGCCACCTGGCAGTTGCACGCTTGTGTTATGAGGAATAAATGTGTCATGAGTAATTTGAAAATCGGTCTATGTATGTGGAATATACAGAGCGGACACGAATGTCAATACAAACTCTATGACCTCTAAACGCCCAGCGACATTGACCATGAATATAGCCGCCCGGCCGTTGCGCGCTGCGCACCATTGTTTTATATGAGGAATAATTGTGCGAAAGTTAAGAAGCCGACATGAAATTTCGGACGGACAGGCGCACGCACGGACGGACAGGGGTAACACATTTATGACCTTGAAGGTCAAGATCATAGTGACCCAGTTTTGGCACCCAACATCTCAGCATCCCAATATGTATCCACAGACCAAATTTGGTACTTGCATGCGCTTTATTATATGAGTTATTGCTCGGAAAAACAATAGAACAATCATTGCTAAATCAGGGGCGCATAACTCTGCTTTTAATGATCGTATCTAAGCGAAAGTTTAACTTGACCAAATGCAATATGGCATTTTTGCTAAATCGAGGGCAATAACAACTCTGGCGTTTCTAGCCCATACTCGATCTTGACCGAGATCTTATAGTCATACATATTCTGTCCAAATATTATTAAGATTTGTCTTGAAATAAAGCCTCTAGAGTGTTAACAAGATCAAATACAGCTTCTTGCTAAATCAAGGGAAATAACTCTGGTGTTACTAGGCCGATATGACCGAAACTCGAACTTGGCTTGCATTTTATAAACATTCACATTCTATCTTAATATGATTCAGATTGGTCAATAATTGTCTCTACTGTAGTGTGTTAACAAGGTAGAATATGGCACTTTTGCTAAATCATGGGCCATAACTCTGGTCATACTTGTACGATCTGGCCCATAATCGAACTTGGCCGAGATCTTTTGGTCATATATGTTTTGTCCAAGGTTGGTCAAGATTGCATGAAAAATCTAGACTGTTAACATACCAATTGTATGATATAAGCGATAAACTGAATCCTGTCAGCTGGCTGTGAAAAATAAGTTCGTACGAAAAAGTACAAAAAAAGTCAAACCTGTATGTCACATTTTCGATTAGTGATATTTACGACCGTATTTGTAACAAAAGTGTGAAGAATTCGTTTCTGTGAAATTTACGGTTCAGCAGTGCCGTGTTTGCATCTTTTAGATTGTGACTGTTCACATACTCATTTATGCTTTTAGTATAATAAAATTCAGTTTGACGCATATTCGCAATTTTGTACCATATCTGACCCCACGTTTTCTGAAAATGACCCTTATAATGGCTAAAGCATTTTCACTTTTCGGGCGGGTGTTCCCGAAATGGACGCCGAGGTGGATGCAGGGTTGTAGCAATCGTCGCCAAATTAAAAAAAACAACGTCAATTATATAAAAGTAAAAACGTTCGTCGTCAAAAGTAAAAAATATATCAAAACTTCAAAACAAAAACACGTAGGCTTCGATAAATGTTACACAAAAAAGGCAAGAAAGAACATGACATATTCAACAATAAACACACGAGCAACAAATAACAAAACTGTTTTTCTTAGTTATTACATTATTTTAGATTATTGCGATTCATCAAAATATAAAAGAGTTTAAACTTTTGCACCATGTTTTCGTATTTAAAGTCTATAAAAACAAATATAGTTTTCAACAGCTTGCTGATACCCACTTTCGATGCACCATGAAAGTACATCAGATGAATTTGCAGTAATTTAACCTTCGACGTCGGAAGCGCAAGTATGTTTGAACCGGTGCTTTGAACCGGTGCTTCAATAAACAAATTATGCATTGGGTGTTTAACGGCTGATCAACACATCATAGGTTATTTAGAGCCGTGCAAGTTCCACACGCATTCACAGTGTTCTTTTCACAACTGTATATTTTTATATATTCTACAAATAGTCCTCGATAAAGGCAAGCAGTATTAATAAATTCTGTAAAGGGTATCCGTTGGAAGCAACGAACACGTTCATGAGAGAATAGTGCAGTGGCAGACTCGGTTTTATTAACAATGATCATGAAAGGTAAATAAGGTGCAACACCTCTCAAGCTCCATAGCACCGGTTAAAGCGGTGTCAGAGAGACTGGGTTTGATTTAAAACTTAAAATGCAACAGGAAAATTTTATTAGAGTCTTGTCAATAACTACTCCGAATATAGAACGGAGAACTACAGCTGAATGTAGAACGGAGAACTGAAGTTGAATGTAGAACGGAGAACTAGAGTCGAATGTAGAACGGAGAATTGGAGTAGAATGTAATACGGAGAACTAGAGTCTTTGTTTAGTTTGTTTGTATGGTGTTGTATGTCATTTTCAACACATGTTAGGTTATAAATGACAATCGATTTTTTTGTGGTGGAGGCAGACCACCCACATTTCCTGGGTAGAACCAGTACTATATACCTCCCGCCATCCGTAAAAATCGACACTTCGGAGCTCCCGAATGTAGAACGGAGAACTAGAGTCGAATGTAGAACGGAGAACTCGTCGAATGTAGAACAGAGAACTGGAGTCGAATGTAGAACGGAGAACTGGGTTCGAATGTAGAACGGAGAACTATGTTCGAATGTAGAATAGAGAACTCAAGTCGAATGTAGAACGGAGAACTCAAGTTGACTGTAGAACGGAGAACTGGAGTCGAATGTGGGTTTGAATGTAGAACGGAGAACTAGGTTCGAATGTAGAATGGAGAAATCAAGTCGAATGTAAAACGGAGAACTGGAGTCCAATGTAGAACGGAGAGCTGGGTTCGAATGTAGAACGGAGAACTCAAGTTGAATGTAGAACGGAGAACTGGAGTCAAATGTAGAACGGAGAATTGAAGTCGAGTGTAGAACGGATAACTCAAGTTGAATGTAGAACGGAGAACTGTGTTCGAATGTAGAACGGAGAACTAGGTTCGAATGTAGAACGGAGAACTAGGTTCGAATGTAGAACGGAGAACTGGAGTCGAATGTGTCTGCAGAATTTGCTTTGCTTAACCTTATAAAATATACTGAAGGAAAAAAGAAACACGACACTGTAATTTCCGCCATATATTGTATATGCTGCACACTTAATTTCACATAATATTCCAAAGAAATCCCAAGATGTTTTGTAAGAAAAAAACGTGCAGTTAGTTAGAGAAAGGACACAACTGTGATGTTATAGACGTTTTAATCACAGTACACTTTTTAACAAGAAATTCATAAATGTTGAAATTCCTCTTTGAAAAATTGAGCCATTTCAGTACTGTATTTAACGTAAAGAGTTTGCAAACATTTGCATCCTAAGTTTTCTCACATGCTTGAGCCAAACGCGTACTCTGTCAGTATTGAAACTTTGAAGGAATACTATTGGCTGTGTTATGTGTTGTTTTTGTCTTTTTTTCGAAAGGAAAAGTCTTTTTTTCTTTCTTTTTTTTTCATAAATCTTTATTTATTTACAATTAAGAACCAGATGTCTGGACAGCACTCGTAAACAGAAGAGATTACTGGAATAATTAAAAAATGCTCACTATGAAAAAAAACACACTATCACAGTTCATGTCCAATATATATCACACACAGTACTGTTCATGTCCGTTGAAAAACCGATTTAACACTGGTGATTTATTATGTCCAGGGGAAAAGAGTTTGTATGTTATTTAAAGAATTAGTGAGCATAAATTATTAATACTATACTTAGAGTAATACTTAAATTTTTTTTTGAAAAAACCGTAAGCGAGTGCCGGTTACAATATATCTAAGTAAATGTTGTTGAGAAACTATATTTTACGAAAGAAAGGAAAGGTCTTACGCAGCCATGCACCATTCGATTAACAGCAGCACATTCTACATACAATGTATAGCGGAAATTCCCGTGTCGCGTTTCTTTTTCCCTTCAGTATAGTTTATCAATAGTGTGGGGAAAACGTTCTGGTTACGGTTGGTTTGATTTTACTTCAGATAAAACGTGAAAACTATATGAGTATTGCTTTATTATATATAATAGTATATAGCAACAACTATTTCGAAAGGCTTTTAGTGATTCACAATGTCAGTTAATTATTATTAATGATAAGATGAAATAAAGAAACAGTTTATAAAGATACCACTGGATTGTTCTACTGTTTTAAATATAGTATATATCAACGTCTTGTTCATAACTGTATTAATAATCATATTTGATCAAAACTGTCTTTGATACAGGTTGCTATATCGGTGTTGGGAATAAAAATAAAATCAAAAGAAAACACCAAAAAATTAAATACAAAAAGTTAAAAGTTCTTTTTTTCGTGTTATTTGTTGAAAACAAACATAGTTTAAGACTTACTACATTACTCTCGGACATATTTGGGTTTTGAATGTTGACATCCGAGCTGGCAATGTCGAACTCCGAGTTGGGTTTGAATGTCGAACTCCACGCTGAGAATGTTGAACTCCGAGCTGGGTTCAAATGTCAAATGTCGAACTCCGAGCTGGGCTTCGAGCTGGGAATGTTGAACTCCGAGTTGAGTTTGAATGTCGAACTCCGAGCTGCGAATGTCGAACTCCGAGTCGGGTTCGAATGTTGAACTCCGAGCTGCAAATGTCGAACTCCGAGCTGGGTTTGAATGTTGAACTCCGAGCTGGGAATGTTGAACTCCGAGGTGGGTTGAATGTCGAACTCCGAGCTGGGAATGTCGAACTCCGAGTTGGGTTCGAATGTTGAACTCCGAGCTGGCAATTTCGAACTCCGAGTTGGGTTTGAATGTTGAACTCCGAGCTGTTGAACTCAAATTTTGAATTTTTTGAATTTTGAAATTTTGAATTTTGAAATTTAAATTTTGAATTTTTTAAAATTTAAATTTTGGATTTTGGATTTTTTTAAATTTTGAATTGAATTTTGAAATTTAAATTTTGAATTTTTTGAAATTTAAATTTTGAACTTTGGATTTTTTTTAACTTTGAATTTTGAAATTTGGAATTGTGCAATTTAAATTTTGAAATTTTGGAAATTTTGAAATTTTGAATTTTAAATTTTGGAAATTTTGAATTTTGAAATTTAAATTTTGAATTTTGAAATTTAAATTTTGAATTGTTTAAATGTTGAATTTCGAGTTGGGTTCGAATGTTGAACACCGAGCTGAGAATGTCGAACTCCGGGTAGGGTTTGAATGTCGAACTCGGAGCTGGCAATGTCGAACTCCCGAGTTGGATTCGAATGTTGAACTCCGAGCTGCGAATGTCGAACTCGGAGTTGAAATCGAATGTTGAATTTTGGAATTTTTTAAACTTTGAATTGTGAAATTTAAATTTTGTATTTTGAAATTTTGGAAATTTTGAAATTTTGGAAAATTTGAAATTTTGAATTTTGAAATTTTGAAATTTTGAAATTTTGAATTTTGAAATTTTGAAATTTTGAATTTTGAAATTTTGGAATTTTGGAAATTTTGAAATTTTTGAAATTTTTGAAATTTTGAAATTTTGAAATTTTGAATTTTGAAATTTTTGAATTTTTGAAATTTTGAATTTTGAATTTTGAAATTTTGAAATTTTGAATGTTGAACTCCGTGCTGCGAATGTCGAACTCCGTGTTGGGTTCGAATGTTGAACTCCGTGCTGCGAATGTCGAACTCCGTGTTGGGTTCGAATGTTGAACTCCGTGCTGCGAATGTCGAACTCCGTGTTGGGTTCGAATGTTGAACTCCGAGCAGCGAATGTCGAACTCCGTGTTGGGTTTGAATGTCGAACTCGCTGCTGACAAATGAATGTTGAACTCCGTGCTGCGAATGTCGAACTCCGTGTTGGGTTCGAATGTTGAACTCCGTGCTGCGAATGTCGAACTCCGTGTTGGGTTCGAATGTTGAACTCCGAGCTGCGAATGTCGAACTCCGTGTTGGGTTTGAATGTCGAACTCGCTGCTGACAAATGAATGTTGAACTCCGTGCTGCGAATGTCGAACTCCGTGTTGGGTTCGAATGTTGAACTCCGTGCTGCGAATGTCGAACTCCGTGTTGGGTTCGAATGTTGAACTCCGTGCTGCGAATGTCGAACTCCGTGTTGGGTTCGAATGTTGAACTCCGTGCTGCGAATGTCGAACTCCGTGTTGGGTTCGAATGTTGAACTCCGAGCTGCGAATGTCGAACTCCGTGTTGGGTTTGAATGTCGAACTCGCTGCTGACAAATGAATGTTGAACTCCGTGCTGCGAATGTCGAACTCCGTGTTGGGTTCGAATGTTGAACTCCGTGCTGCGAATGTCGAACTCCGTGTTGGGTTCGAATGTTGAACTCCGTGCTGCGAATGTCGAACTCCGTGTTGGGTTTGAATGTCGAACTCGCTGCTGACAAATGAATGTTGAACTCCGTGCTGACAAATCTGTAACAAATCCGTAACAGAACGAATGTCGAACGCCGAACTACGAACTCCGAGCTAACTTCTCACACCTCTTTTATGACATATTTTCATCTACACGTGTTCTAAAATACACGACAATTATGGAACTAATATAATAAATGTTAGTTAAACCAATGTATTTTGCATCGATTCATTATAATAAATTAGTGACATGCACACAAAGTGTGTCCCACTATTTTGTACGGTGGCTGATTTCCCACTATTTTGTACGGTGGCTGATTTCTGCCATTTGTCGTCTTTTCGTCTTTTCGTTATTTCGACGGGAAAAGACGACAAAACTAAAATATGACAGGAAGAAAAGACGCCAAATGCAACGCGAAAAGACGACAGAACGTAACGACGACAGAATGACAGAACGAAAATACGACAGTTCAAGGGCGAAAAGACGACAGAACGCCACGCGAAAAGACGAAAAGACGACACTTCAGCCGCGAAAAGACGCCATTTGATATTGTCGTCCTTTCATTATATCGTGTGGCCTTCTGTCGTATTTTCGCGGCGCATTTGTCGTCTTTTAGTTCTGTCGTTCTGTCGTCTTTTTTTTCTGTCGCATTTTTGTTCTGTCGTCTTGTCGTTTTGTCGTTCTGTCGTCTTTTCGCCTTTCGGTTGACATGCGCATTTAATAACAAAGGGATTACACTTTACACTTGTTTCACATGCAAATGGCTGCAGTGCCGAGGTGCGGATGTCAACCGGAAGGCGATAGCACTTGTTTCCCATGCAAATGGCTGCAGTGCCGAAGTGCGTATGTCAACCGGAACGAAAAGACCCAAATGCATCGGGAAAAGACGACAGAACGACAGAACGAAAAAACGAAAAGACCAGAAATGCATCGCGAAAAGACGACATAACGACAAGTCGACAAGGCGACAAAACGACAAGACGACAAAACGACATCGCAAAAATACGATAGAACGACAGACAACAGAGCAAAAAGAGACAGAACGACATAACGAAAAGACGCCAAATGCATCGCGAAAAGACGACAATACGTCAAAACGACAGAACGACAGAATGGAAAGACGACAGAACGACAGAACGAAAGAATGAAAAGACGCCAAATGCATCTCGAAAAGACGACTGAACGACAAGACGACAGAACGACGGAACAGAAACCGACAGAACGAAAAGACGCCAGATGCATCGCGACAAGACGACAGAACGACAAGACGACAGAACGACAGAACGAAAAGACCAAAATGCATAGAGAAAAGACGACAGAACGACAAGACGAGAAGACGACAGAACGACAGAACGAAAAAATGAAAAGACGCCAAATGCATTACGAAAAGACGATAGAATGACAAGACGACAGAACGAAAAAACGACAGAACGAAAAGGCTAAATGCATCGCTACAAGACGATAGAATGACAAGACGACATAACGACAGAACGACAGAACGAAACGACGCCAAATGCATCGGGAAAAGACGACACAACGACAAGACGAGAAGACGGCAGAACGACAAGACGACTAAACGACAGAACGACAGAACGAAAAGACGACAGAAGGTCACATGAAATACCGAAAAGACGGCAATATCAAATGGCGTCTTTTCGCGGATGAAGTGTCGTCTTTTCGTCTGATCGCGCGGAGTTTTGTCGTCTTTTCGCCCAGGAAATGTCGTCATTTTGTTCTATTGTTCTGTCGTCTTTTTGTTCTGTCGTATTTTCGTTCTGTCGTCTTTTCTTTCTGTCGTCTTTTCGTTCTGTCGTCTTTTCGTTCTTTCGTCTTTTCTCGGCGAAATAACGAAAAGACGAAATGGCAAAATCAGCCACCATAATGTTGCGTCACTACCGTTACAAAATATGGAAACTCAAATCTGCTCGGTAATTTCCTTTGGATAATCTCCAGTAGTAACGTTAATAAAGTTTTAAGACGCCGATTTTGAAAAGAACAATTATGGCAGAGTGACGAGCGTCCTTGAAAAGAAATACACCGGCAAATGTAATGCATACATACCTTTTGCATGTATGAGGTTGGTTTGTCAAGAGGCTGTCAATGAATTTGAACAAGATGTAGAGCATCATATAATTTGATGAAATCGGCACGATTACTTTGAAATAATTTAATTAAAAATGGCATGTGTACGTTTTCCTCTGATGCATTTATTTAATTTAGTATTGATAAATTGTTTGCTTTTCCATTGCATTATTATTTTGTATTCTCTGAAAATGTCTAAAGTAAATATCGTGTATCCTGTGTTATGACTTTGACCGGTCATTTAAGTATTTGGAAATGACTTCGACCCCGATAAAAGTCCTGTGGTATGAAATCGATAAGCTAAACATGTTCTGTGGTATGATTTACAGCCGCCTTACATGTTATGTGGTATGACTTTGGCCCGCGATATAAGACATGTAGTATGAATTCGATATATTATATACATCCTGGGGTATGATTTCGACCCGCAATACAAGTCCTGTGATATGACTTTGACCCGCCATATAAGTCCTGTTGTTCAAATTTGATACGCTATACACGTCCTGGGGTATGACTTCGATGCGCCATATAAATCCCGTGGTATAAATTCGATATGACATACACGTCCTTGGGTGACTTTGACCCGCCATAGAAGTCCTGTGGTATGAAGTTCAACTTTAATTGCCACACATCCAGGGTATGGTGTTTATCAGTCATACACGTCCAGGTGTATAACTGTATACATTACACACTCCCAAGGAAATGTTGTTTAACAATCACACACGTCCAGGTATATAACTGTATACACTACACACTCCCAAGGAAATGTTGTTTAACAATCACACACGTCCAGGTGTATAACTGTATACACTACACACTCTCAAGGAAATGTTGTTTAACAATCACACACGTCCAGGTGTATAACTGTATACATTACACACTCCCAAGGAAATGCTGTTTAACAATCACACACGACAAGATGTATAACCTTTATCTGTCACACACGTTCAGGGTTCTGACTTCTACACGTCATACTAGTCCTGTGTTATGACCTTTATCCGTCATTCACGTCCATTGTTATACCCTTTAACCGTCAGATATATTTGTTCAGGGATATGACCTTTACCTGTCACTCACGTCCGTTGTTATACCCTTTAATTCATGGATACGGCCTTTACCCATCACACACCTCCAGGACTTTGACCCGCCATACAAGTTCTTTGGTATGGCATTTACCCTTCACACACATCCAAGGCTTAAAGGTGAAATTTAGCGTGTTTTTTTAGCATATATTCTGAAATATATGTATATAATATACAATCTGTTCAAATATTACACTTATTGGTTGTCCCGTTTTCTCACAGAAGGCAATTTTATCTCATAGCGCACACGCTTGAGTTTCGCCCTTTTTGAAGACAGGTAAGTGTCACGTGATCCTGTGACGTCATTGGTACATAACGATCAGCGGTTTCGCATTGAGTTGTATAGTATTGTCTATGTAGGATTAAGTTTTATGGTACGTGTTGAAAATGCCGTGTGCTGTAGCTGGGTGTCAAAGTGTGCATAAAAAAGGACAATCTAATAACATCAGTTTTTTTCGTTTTCCTAATCAGGTTAATGATAGATTAAGATTTGAATTGAGGGTGGACCGCTGTCGACGAAAATCGCCCGTCGCGTCAAAAAAATGGGAACCTTCGAAAGACGCGCGAGTTTGTAGTAAACACTTTGAGTTGGATTCGTGGGAAATCCATCCTTTGGTTTTCATTTTCGTTGAATTTGAAGGACAGACGGCCATGCAGATTAAAAACAACAGCGATACCAACAATATTTTCCTACAAAAATGAGAAGTGCATAACCCCGCCGTCTCCGAGCAAGTTTTATTCGCCGATTCGACCGGCGTTGAGGAAGAAATTATTAAATGAGGTAAGATAGAAGTTTTTGTTCAGGTATCTTAGCAATTCCTCGGGTATGTGTATGATAAATTGTAGAAAGGTATATAGTCTTAGATCTGTACATCGTGATTGTTTAGCTGTTGAATTAGATGCATGCGTCTTACGTGAACGGCGCTTATATAATGTAGCCGTCTTTTTCAAAAGATCGCTCAAAAGGTTTAGCATATGAATGTAAATGAATTCGGTGAAATAAACACTGTCGTTGTTTCAATATATATTTTGTAGTATTTTTTGTTTGTTTTGTTTTAAATTATACACCTTCTTCTGCCAATAGTGTTATAGATGTTTATAGAGTTATATATCGGTCTCTGGATTTGAAAATAATGACAAAATGTTTCATGGATGTCTATTAAAACGCAGAAAATTGATAATGTTACTAGCTATTATATTAGTTCAGTAATGTAGTATGGCAAAACAACAACAATAACGGCTTTTACCTCATGCAGTAAGTAAAATAAGTGCTTTACAAGCATATATATACTTTATATTCTAAATAAAAAAATTGTTAGGTCTGTTTTTTCGATCTCTACATGTACATAATACATTATGTCGTGCTTATAATACATTTGACTATATTATTTAGATCATCTTCGTGCGCGATGAACTAACTAGTTTCTCACGCATCATATATCCGTCTTGTGCAATACGCGGCTCGCCGCGGCGGTATTGCACCGCTCACGGTATTGCAATATACAGGAAATGTAGGCATATCATAAAACTACGTTTCCCTAAATGGTGCGTGATTTTGTCATATACCGACGTTTGTACCATGATTAGGCTGTACTTCAATAGGGCACCGCAATAGTTGATTAGTCGCTGTGTGGTATATTGTTATTTGGCGGCACGTGGAGAGCGTGTCATACTGCAAATCCGAATCTCATACACCACTATAGACTGTTTTGGAGGCGGCGGGGACTTATGGTATGTAGAATACTATAGAAATTAGATGCTGTTACATTTATTTATTTATAAATTATACTTACTAGACTCTAAATATATGTTTTCAATGTCTATTTTTCGGCAAAAATAAAGTCCTTATAATCTGACGCTCGTATTAATGTACAAGTATTAGACCATGTCCATTCATTCGGAATATACTGCATTTCGCGCTTAGTGTAAATGAACCGAGATATTGCAGCGTTGCTGGTGACTTTCAGAATTTCGATGACCTGCACCGCGTTCAACTTCCTCATCGCCATCGGTTGATGAATCCGAGGTATTTTCATCCTCAGACACGAATTCTGGCTCAAAATCGTAAGGTTGCACATTGTGCAACCTTCTTATCATGGGCATTTCATCTGACTCAGCATCATAGTCTCTTAATTCCGACATTTTCACACACACTATACTGTTTTTGCGTGCTTTCCCTATGTACAAATGGTTTCGTTTTGTTCCCAATGACGTCACTTCCGGTTTTACGAGGAAGAGTTTTCCCCCTTTGATTTTTTTTCAATTTTTTAGCGTAGCCTGTTCGTCTTTTCGGTTTTTATCTTTAAAAACATATTTTCACTAAAAATACATCAATAGCATAGTTACCATCGTATTTATAATGATATTTGATAATTAAAAACATATCAACAACGGATTTGTTGATTTAGGACAAATTTCTGCTTTAAAGGCTGTGCCCTTTACTTGTCATATGCGTCCATGTGTAAGACTGCGGCTCGCCGTACATGTCCTGTGGTATGTACTTTACCCGTCACAAGCATCAATATATATGACTGCGACTCGCAATGTCTTGTGGTGAGACTTGTACTCGTCATTCGTCCAGGTATATGACTTTGACCAGCTACACGACTCCTAAGGGTTGACCTTGAAAATTACAATCTTATATGTCGTACATGTCCTGGGATAAAGTTCTACTTAAAATTGTATTTTGAATGTGCAATGTTCTTTCGAAGTCGAAATTGTTTAATATGTTTTTAGTAGCCAAAGCATTCAAGTACAATTCTTGTTGTGTATCTCATAAAATAATGCGCATCTTGTAAACATGAATAGAGAATGTTCAGTTTCGTACAATAAATAAGGAGATAAATGTACCAGCTACAAACAAATGAAGCGTTGCAGACATTCTGACAGTGTACATTTCTACAACATGACAGAGAACCAGTATAAAGAAATGAAGATGGTCTTGTTTACTGTTGTATATTTCTTGATGTTGAGTTATCATGAGGATCGTTTATAGATAACGATTTAACAGGGTCAAATGCTTCATTGTGCTATAAATGTCATTGTATACAGCCAATAAATCAATGATTTCACAGCCGTTGAATAGGTAAATTGACATTGTTTAAACGGTTACGTAGATGTATAGGCAACAACATTATGAACTCAAAATATAGTCTTGGAGTATTACATTTCTGAAATGGATCAAAACAAATGCTCAGACCGTAACAAACTGTGCCTAGCTGTTGAAGTCGGGAGTTTGTATACACTGCTCTGCGGTAAATATTAAAAGACAAACCTGTCTGACCGCGGAACGGATATAACTCATCCATCTAACAGTAACAGTAGTGACACATATGTCATCCCTCCAATGTTGAAACGTAAGTAAACTATTCAATATTCTGTTTCATGTAGGAGTACGTTTCCGCAACAGGCCCAGCTACTCATTTTGAAACATATTTACATTTTTGCGATGCGGTTGTGCTGATGAGATAAACCTTAGGTTCTGTGAACATTTTTACCTTGTTTTTGTTGTTTGCTTACCTTTGTAGAGTTGTAAATCTAGGATGGTACGCAACTCGCTGTACGTTCGATGATATCCACAGAATCAGTGTAGTCAACATAGATATTGTATATTTATATTTGGTTTATGCTTGTATGTAGTCATTTGTCGGAAACTCACAAAAGTTATTCGACGTGCTAGATGTCTACTGCCATCGCCACTGACCCTTGGCGACAGCCTAAACTAAACGCTGATGTGACACTGGTTTAAACGAAGTTTATTATAAACGTTTTCCTGCTTCTTATGCTTGTGTCAAAAACATGTAGACTCGCTGTATACATACTTTGGACCCCAGATGCGGGGTCTTTTGTTATCCTGTGAACGTTTAATGAAAATTGATAATCTAAGGGTTGGCAATTATTAATAAATGAACACGTTTGAGATTTGTGCAGGCGCGGCGGTCCATCTGATAATTTACGTCCGTGATTACGACAACCTGAAATCGGTTGGCTGTGCTGAGGATACATTTCAACAATCGCCTTCCTGAAGAAAATCACAAGGTTTACCAGTTTATTTAATGCAACATATTTCAGTTTAAATTTCCAGAAAAAAAGCTCCACTTGTGCCCACGGCACATATGTTTAGGTCTTACCTGCAACATCTGTATTTACAACTTAAACTTCATGCTCCATATCACGATAATGAACTCCCTTACATAACATATACATTGTTGTTGGAAACTGAGATATAGATATAAAAAATGAACAGGAAAAACAGCATTTAAGTAGGACAACCAAAGAAACACAGAACAACTTTAAAGATGAATAAAATGCCAAATAAGACATCACAACACAGAAGGGTTGACAATAGTGCTACCGCCTTGTAATGGTCAGTGGCAAAAAGACCGCTGGGGGGGGGGGGGGGGGGGGGGTTTAAACCAGGTTCTAGGCTGCACCAAACCTCACACTTACCCTACTGTCAACTCTATGGAACGGGACAATGTAAACAAAGAAATCCTCGCATTGAACTTTTCTCTAACCAACAAGGCAACATTATTAGGCAATATAAGTAAAACACAAAGATGTTCGTGTATATATAAATACAAAAAAACAATAGGCTAGAAAGCCACAAAGAAGATACTCATTGACTTGGCAGAAGCCAGAGCAACACGAGAATACACCTGTTTATATGCAGTGTACTGTTCATGTGCAGTGCAAACTGTATTCAAGTTGGCAGGTTTTAAAAATTCGAATATATGTACTAGTAGGAATAATTACTTACTAGTTAAACCCTTATATATAATATAGTACTGTTTTCTAAATTGTGTGTTACATCTCATTACAAAATACAACCCTCTCTTATTGTACTTAATCTTTATTGAAAAAATCTCGTCACATGTCTAATACGAGGGTCATTCTACAAATAGTGACAATGGTCTGATAAATAAAAACCTGATGGATGATTGTTCGTGAATTTTGTTATTGATACATGATCATTTCTCTACGATTTATTTAACTGATGCAAAATTACAATGTTAAAATCAATGACACGGAAAGCGGCGATGAGCAACGTGCATATATACAATTTGAAGTTGTGTGAGGGAAATTGGGGCGTGTGTCAGCTTAGCTGTATCATTTAAAACGGTTTACAGACGGGTAGAGCAATTTAAAGTTAGTGTTACAGACATTTCAGATGAGCCATGGTCAGGAAGGCATATTTCTGCCACAGATACGTTTAATGTTGAAAAAAATGAAAGAACTGTTGAATGCAGATTGGAGATATACATGCCAGGAAATAGCGGATAATGCCTACAGAGTAGCTTGAGATCAGAGAACGAATGTTACTTTTCCTGTTCGATTTTTATATCTATGTTTAGTCATCCTGCTTATTCTCTGGATGTAAGTCCGTGTAGCTTTGATATTGCGTAGCAACCGGTATTGATATGTAACCAGTGATATGAGAATGAATTGGTGATTCAACGCTAGGGATGTTATATTGAAGTATTTTAGGCTAGAAAACTATTGTGTATGTATAACGTTTAAAATAAGCCATTGTAATTACTTATTGAAAACCCTCCCAACAGTCTAATACAAAGTATCATCCATTGCTAAATCTGCTCCAAATGCAGATGAAGATCAAGTTATGTCCGTAACGTCATCAACATGGTTATAACTGTTTACTTTCTGCAATTTGAAAACATTTCTGTATCACGTTACTATAAGGTCCACTGCTTAAAGTAACTATCCCGCCAACAACAGCAAACTTTATAACATATGTACGCAGTTTCTAACCCTACTGACGACGAGGTGTAGAATATAAACCGCTTCAACCAGCCTGACCGACACCCAAAACTGCTGCGTCGAATTAACAGTTATCAACTCATAATTCATTTTACGCATGTTCAATCCCGGGTATTTTATGACCCTATGAACAAATATATACGTTTAATTGGCGCATATAAATTATTATTTTATGACCTGAAAACCTGAATAGAATTTGGATAAATAATTGTGTACTGAGTGTAATTCTGCCGTGATTGGTCCGGTTAGTTCGTTTAACTTTCATTTCAATAACTTAAAACAGCGTACAACTTTACGATAGTGCATGCCTTACTAACAATGTCTCCAAAAAATTGGTACATTTACATCGATAAATTGATTTCTCGCTGCCTGCTTAATGCGAGAGAGTTCAGTATATTCAAAACGTTCACATGATATCAAAATAATTTGAACATTCAATATTTAAAAACATGACACACATATATAACAGTAATGACAATCGTTTTAGCATGTCAATCGCTTTAGCGTGGCAATTGCTTTAGCATGACAACCGTTTTAGCATGACAATCGCTTTAGCATGACAGTCACTTTATAATACCGAAATAAAGCCGCCTAACAACTGAAGTCATAGTAAACCTTACTGAGGATGAACATGAAACAAAAATAAGTGAGTAAGCAAGCAAGAAAATCGTTTATTATACTAGCATATACAATGTGACTAAGAACACTGTAAACAACCTAATTACTGCAAACCACATTACAAACAAATAGTGCATATATATTGTAAATGTATAATAAGCTATATCCGCCTCTTGTAAATATTTGATTTATATTACGTTTTTTTCCCATGATCATTTTAGAAAAGATTGTTCAATGTAGCATGCCATTGCATTGTATATAGGAATTATATTATAGGAAAATCCTTCTCGAGATGGTAGACGTGTGTGTTTTTTTGGGAACAAAATACGTTAACCATAGAGTGAAGTATGTCCCTATAATCGAACCCAGCGGTTAAATAATCTATTTGTTACATGTTTAAATTAGTTTATGAATGATTTTAACCTGAATTAATCGCTTTATTGAACGTCATCTGGTTATCAGTTAATGACGTCGACGTCGGCGACACTTTACTGACGTCAGAAGGTCACAGTTATTTTTGTGTTCGCAGTTAGTTATTAATATTTAGCCTTTATGCATATTATTTCACTAAGAATGCCCAATATTTCACCCATAGAAATGTTAAGAATTGATATATCTGTATGTCTAACAGAGAAACAGAAGAATCATAACAACATACTTTTTCATCCACTGAGGTTTCAGTATTGTAGTTGACTGTCCTCCTTGAATGCTACTTTTCCCTGTCCGATCTTTTTATATTTCTTGCTATAGCACCTCAATATGATTTGAAGCTTGTGGCAACTCACCACAAGTCAAGTCTAAGCCTTTCTTTCAGAATCATTAATACGTGATCGCTTTTACTTTTACTTATCCTACTAGTATATTTCAATTGTTAACAGAAACGTATTTTGTCGCCAAAAATAGCATCACTAAGCAATTTCATTTAAAATCTTTGCTGTAAACGACGCTTCAGAACATTTTTTTGGTTTATAATTGTTAGGATCATGAAACACGAGCCATTTATATTAAATATAATGTTAAGTATTAACAGTATCCGTCGAGGGTATAGAACAGAATAGAACTCCTGGAATGACAGGTAAATAATACTGTAATCATTCTTAACAATGAACAAAGACACTGAGATCTAAAAATCATACAAATAAACTAATCTAATGAATTACCCTTTGTGATACAGAAAACGGAGTTTCTTTAGTCGGAATACCACTTGTTTCAAAATTAGTGTCGTTCTATCAAGGTCCAATGTTCACATATGTCCACGACCACATTTAACATGTTAATACATGCATAATACGCTTTCAAAGTGTTACGTTACAGTGTTTTGAAGATGAAATGTTGAGAGATTTATAAGTTAATAACGCCATTGGAACAAAATATTCGGCGCCAAACCGTTCAGAAAAGAAAACTCTTGTCTTAATAATGTATATATATATAAAAAAAAGATTTATCAAGTGCATGATACAAATTATTTTTGCATTTGCTTTGCGAATGATTGATTCAGCCTAATCTACTTCTGCACAATAATACATTTAGTGTAACTGTGCAGTTTTCGAATGAATGGAAATTGAACAAAAGTATTTTAAGATATTAGTTTTTGAAATATTTGTAAATCATCAGCCTGACATTTAGGAAGGTTTACCTCAAGTCAAATACGAGAACATAACATTTAAGAAAGGCTATCCCAAGTCGATTACGAAAGCAAGTTAGATATCACCCCTTATTTTCCTTTCTATGTAAGTCTGAATGATATATAGAAATATAGTATTGTCTATTCCTGACAACGTCATATGAGTCCGCACATATACGACATAACCCCACTATTGGACAAATAGAAAGCTAGTGTGTTGCATTTATCTAAAGATGGTATATACACTTTAATAACATGCCTAACTATAATAATGATTTATTGTCTGTATTGTACCAACATGTGAACTGTAAATATCAGGTTTAATATATAATAACTATACACTCATTGTGAAACGAGAGCACACAAATGAGAAACGTAGTACCACAGACAAAGCGCAATTTAATTATACAATGAAAAGGACAATACACAACACAAAGAGTGGTGAAGACAGGGTTGCCGACTTTGAATGGTCAGTAGGCAATTTGGCCCACTGCTTAGCTTAAATTGAAGTGTGCACACGCTATTATCCTGTATTATCAAGTAAATTCAAATACATAATAATCAATAAAAAAATTAACATCAAGCTATTTACATGTTACAATTGAATAATTATAAAACTGTATGACTAAATAAACTCAGTCTCTCCATTCGTCTCATTTCATGTTCAACCAGCATATCAGACACACATACAGACTCACACTTTCTCAACAAATGGTGCATCATCAATTAAAGGCCTTCCATAGTTATTATAAATGTAACGTCATCAAATAGGAAAGACCTTTTAAAGTTCTCCGCCATGTTTTGTTTCATGAACATGTTTATGTTTATTTAAATCGAAATCAATACACAACAATAGATATTTACAAGTCATACATTTACAAGTCATACATTGCAATATCTGCGAAAAGCGAGAATAAGATTTTATTTCATGACATAGAAAACTTTGAAGAGGTAAATTAATCCACAGGTAAATGTATTTATCAATTAATTGGCAATAGTTGTGCAGCTATACAATTCAGATTTACCTCATTTTCCCGTGCAGCCACGCAGTGGTAAAACTAGTATCTACGCCATGCATGTAATACTTATTTTTACATACAACTTAGTAGCGTTTTCAATATATGTTTCTCTCCGAGACTATCAAGAAATGTCCATATGATTTTTAAGAGTTAAATTTGTTATACTGCAAAAAGGGTGGCCATTCATTTTTAAGTTTGTCATAAATGAACGTTCCTCTAGTGCTATTACAAATGTAACGCCGGCAATCGTTATAGTAAATTAGAGGCAGCTCATTGTAATTATAATTATAACGCTTTTCATTGGTATCATAATTTGACAAGGACTATCACAACCTGACTTCTATGGTGATGTGATTTATAAACTTCGTAAGATTCTTGGTCATGATCACTTTCATACTGTCTTTGTTAAACGTGTTAAAAAGTTTATCAAAAGAGGTTATGACCCTATCATTTTGCAACGTACTGCATGCTTGGTGGTGGACCCTTTTACAGTTCGCCACTATGCTTTCCTCTTTAATTGTACGATGACCGGACAGGCTGTGGACCCTATGATGACGCCTACCTAAAGCCCATTGGGACGGTGGCGTTTGATGTTTATTTATTATCTTTCTTGTCGTGCTCTTAATGGTTTATTCTCGTATTGCTCTGGCTTCTGCCAAGTCATTGAGTACCTTCATTGTGGCTTTCTAGGCTATTGTTTTTTGGTATTATTTTTACACGAGCATATTTGTGTTTTACTTATATTGCCTATTGATGCTGCCTTGTTGGTTAGAGATTAGATCATGGCGGGGATTTCTTTATTTACACTGTCCTGTTTTAATGGGATGACAGTAGGGTAAGTGTGAGGTTTGGTGCACCATAGAACCGGTTTAAACCCCCAGTGGCCTACTTTGCCACTGACCGTTCCAAGGCGGTAGCCCTATTGTCAACCCTTTTGTGTTTGTGATGTCGTTTGCATTTATTGTTGCTTTTGCCTTCTTGTTTGTCTATTTGCGTGTTTGTTTCTGTGTTTTGTGGTTGACTGTCCTCCTTGAATGCTACTTTCCCTGTCCGATCCTTTTATATTTCTTTTAAAGGCATTCCATTCTCATTATATCTGTAACGATTGAAATTGTTGTCATAGTTTAAAGACCTTCCATTCTTATCATAACTGATCCGTTATTCCTTTTTATCATAATATAAACGCCTTCCATTCTCATTATAACTGTAACGATTTTTCTTGTTATCATAATGTAAACGGCTTCCATTCTCATTATAACTGTAACATTTTTCTTTGTTATCATACTGTAAACGCCTTACATTTTATTATTAACGCATGCATTTATTAACGCATGCATATCGTTGTCATAAATTAGAGACATTACTCTGTATTTTTTTTCTGTTATCGTTAAAACAAATGTAACACCTTCCTATGTAATTATTAACTCAACGTATGTCGTCGATGTAATAACGTAAAGGCCTTCCATTGTTATTGTTAACTTACACCCTGCCATCGTTATCATAAATTAAAAACCTTAAACGGTGTTGTTATACAACAAACTAATTATTCAATTCGTGTTCTAATGTCCGTACTACCGAAAGTGTGTCCTAATATGAAGTAATATAAAAGAGTGGACAGGGAAAGTAGCAGTCAAGGAGGACAGTCAACCACAAAACACAGAAACAAACACGCAAACAGACAAACAAGATATATGATGTACACTTGAACCACGATGTTAACAAGGTCCCTACGTATATAGCTTGATTCACATTCTCCTGAACATCAGCTTTGTGGATTTCAACGATTCAAGTCCTCTCCATTCTAAATTAATCATTCCTCCCCGGCCATATGCATATGCTGATTGCTGACCTGGAGTGACATATTCTCCGTTTGGGTGCAAGGGTCCGCAATCTCTGTACCACCAGGCACCATGACGGTTTTGTGCACAGTGGCTGTCTACTGGGTCATGATCGACGTCCTTTGCACTGAATCTCATGCCGTTGTTGTACAGGAAACTATCTATAAAAATAAATGATAGATACGAGTTCAATAGTATCGATGCAATTAAGGGATAGACACACTCATATATTTGTGTAGGCATATAAAATATCAATATTATCATACGGATGTAAGTATAGAATGGTTTGTTTTATCCTCAATATTGATTTGCAGCAAAACGGGAGATGAATTATTGAGTTAAAACATATCGATATTACCGTGCGGAATCTATAGAAGGTGGCAATTGAATAGTGTATTAGTTCAACATAACTACTAAGTAGGATCTCCAATATGCAAGCATATACACAATGTTTCATGAATCCTAGCTCAACTTCAAAACCTGCGACTGTTGTGTTAATCATGTTATTATTATATTTCATAACTGTAATGTTTGGCATATGCATAATATAACCTTTGTGTTAGTGACCCCAATATATTTTGCTGTTTTGTTCATTTTCGTAAGATATTCATCTGTTCATACAGTATATCAAACTGATTATTCGTGTGTTCACATATTTCTACAAACTTGTCTTCACATGCCTTTATAAAATATTGCCTTTATTATACACAGGAAAACTGGTGTGACATGTGCCACGTATGTGTTACTTTCTTATTATTTTCATGTTTCTTTTATATATAAATCATGTTATTTACATACGTGCCACCTATGTACCACATATATTGGTCATGCTAAAATGAGACACGTGTGCCATATATGAAATGTATACATGTGTATACAATTTGAAACTATTATGCATAAAATACATAAAGTATTTATTTAAAAAAATGCAGAATCTTGTAGAAAATGGTTTAACAACCTGTTTAAGTTGTAATACTATTTAGTAAAACATATTTTCATATGCATTACATATGTGTTACTTTCATAATATATACATATGTGGAACATTTATGTATCACATATGTAAACATATGTAAACATATGTAAACATACGAATTTCATGCCTAGATATTTTCCCTATACAAAGCAGTGTACGTACATTCGACTGTGCTGTCATTCACTTGCAACAAAGCGCCGACGTGTAACGTGTAGTTTGCTCCGGCAGATATGTTAAAGTCACTTAATTGTTCCATCGCGACGGTTCCATTACTATCAACAAACTGAAGGTATATTTCGCTTGTTATCTTGTCCGTCATTTCATGAATGTACTTCAATCCTAATGATAGAAAACAACTAAATGACATGCTTAGTACGCGTGAAAATTATTGTGATGTTCACGAACTTGGTATAACTTGTTTTAAACGTGCTCACGCCTCCTAGCACCGGCTTTCGTGGTATTCTACTTGAAAGTCTGGCAGACTGGGTTCGATGAGCTCAAGGGACAAATAATCAGAAATAACACTACTAATATGTAAACAGGATGCCCTTTTACAGCCGCCGCATAGCACTAAACAAACGAGTATGGGTTGCTACATGTACGTTCTATACACTTCTTTCCTTTTTATACTATAAAACGTTAATGCATTATGGTAAAATTGACCGATACCAGAAATAGCGATTGTATGTTTTGTTTGTATACCATTAAACCGCATAAACTCAAGTTTAACATGAAATTCGGTGGCTAGCTTATACAATTTACAAATGTGTACTATTTCTAAATAGGTTTAAATCTTTGATGTAGTTTTGGCATCATTCAAAATACATATAATCCAATCCTGCTCGCCTCGTCTACTAACATTTCGAAAATAAATAAAAAGTCTTCGTCATATCATACAATTTAGTGGATGATATTGTAGGGATACCTTGCAAACACAAGACATACTCGACATTCATTTTAGCATCGATATTGACTACAAAGCTTATAATTATAGTGGTTATGCTTTGGTATTGTACGTATATCTAAGGCAACACATTCCCTTCTACAAGTTCATGTCTCTTTATTGGGCATGTTGTAATTGCATATTCCCCGATCTCAGTAAGAACTGTTGTTTAAACCGGTCGACATTTCTATATCGAGGTCGAAAAGTGACATCGAAAAGTTCAAACTTGTTTTGTTTCGAACACTCACACCACACGTACGTACGCACGCACGCAGCGCATTCACGCACGCATACTATATGCGATAAATACACAGAACCATTGAGTCGTCTTAAATAAACGTCAGTGAAAATGCTTTATTCTCGCATAAGTCATATTAATGAGATATCATCGTTTTAGTATAGATTGAACGCCTGCATAACCTAATGTTGTTTGTTAGCTATTGTAATGTTCGTGTACGTACCCATCCAAAATTCTCCACCTAGGTCACCAAATCCATTTTCGTATTCAACAAAACCTTTGTAGAAATCCACAGATCCATCACAGCGGTACTGGAAGACCTGCACGAGTAAACAGGAAAAGTAAATCATAATATTTGTCAGAAATGGAATTGGTGATCTGTTATTTTTAATGCTGAATTATGCTTAAGATAGAACATTCTAGCTATGTACCATATGTTCATAAAGTTTTTTATAAGAAAAAACATGAAGACGCTGCAGGAAATGAATCGGTTAATTAACCCTTTATCCCGCTACATATATATAATGGACTGTTCTTTCTTTGAATTAAGGCCATTCCATTTATGTGACAAAGGGGTATTTTGGGGGAAATGACTGATCAGCAGCCGGACATTCTGGTTGTTTGTAAATGTGTGTACGCATTGTTCAAATATCCAAAGTGGAATATCAGCAAGTATTCATGTTTTTTGTTGTTGTTGTTGTTTACAGAAATGTGTACAGGATTTCTCTGAAATATTACGTGGTATAAAGTGTGCAGTATATAAATTATATAGCGGAAATTCTTTAATTACTTGTAACACCCATATAATATACTGCTGCGATTTCATTGGCCGCCAGTATACTATATAGTTGTGCATATATGCACAGTATTGTAAGGAAATAACATAGAAATAATTATAAAATGGGAAAAACTCATAGTTTAAAATGTTACAGTCCAGCCGCCCCCATCTGTGACCATGTCGCAGTAGACCTCAAGTGGTGTGTTACTCTGAAGATATACTTTGTAGATTCCACTGCTGCTTCCAAGGCCGAGATGTAGGACATCATAACAGTCACGAACTATATAAATATACATATTTTTTACGTTTTGGCATTCTTTGTTGGCCATTTGAAAAATTGACAACACGAACGACACAAGATGCATGAAGGCCAACTCAAGAAACATGGAGAAGGAATTAATTTTAGTAGCACTGAATATTTGGTTTCACATGAGACAATTTAGACTTTTTTCATTTGTGTTTGTTTAATTAACGGCGGATGACAGGTTGTCATAAAAAACACAGTTTTCATACATTTCCTCTAGTTTAATAATATGTTATTGCAGATATGTTACAAAACATTAATTCAACATCACAATATTCATAGCAACTTATGCAAATGGATTTAACTACAAGTTATTACAACATTAGTTACAGTTCTCTCCATTGCGACTGAAACAGTGTACGTGATTATCGTTTCAAATTGTAACAGTACATTTAAATATGAACTCGATAAGAAAAAAGAAGAAAATTATCCAAAAATTTAAACTCTGTCGTTCCATTCTACCCCCACGCAATTTTCACCACAATAACACCCCATATCCCCGTTCAGGCTGATAGAAACAAAGCGACAGTTGATTTACACTAAATACAACGTTATATCGATACGAAGTTAAATATTTTGGAATCGTTTAGTATGTTTAATATAGTTTTGAACTTGAGTAAATAGAATATGAGTTTGCTCGTCCGTGAGTTGGTCGAGTCCGTATAAAAGTCTTTCATTTCTGAAAATTACACATCTAAACAAATAATGCTCAACATCTTCAACACCATCACCACATATTGGGATTATCCCTCAAATGATTAAGACAGAGATCAGCGTTTACATTGTTGTAGATCTAAGTACTAAATAAAGAAATAAGGAAGTAAAAAGACCGCTAGCTGGCAAGCAAGCATATGTGTGTGTGTGTGTGAGAGAGAGAGAGAGAGAGAGCGCGCGCGAGAGAGAGAGAGAGAGAGAGAGAGAGAGGACAAACAACAACAGCATAAACAATTTCAGTTAGTCGATACATGGTTAACAGGTATATAAATATTAAACTAGTAATTGCTGTGAAACGATATTGCCCAATAATATTGCTCAATAATCACAGCTACTCATGCTGTTATAATCTCCACAAAAGACGGTCACAGGCCACGTGATTATTGTCTGCGTTTTCCAATAACACTAATAATCATATTGTCTGCGTTTTCCCTATATGTTTAACTTGTCTGCAGAAAGCGTCTTCGTTTTAGCCACACCCTTAAATAGGACACACGGTGTCAGACCGATGAAAATCAGCCCATTGAACACAATGCAATATAGGCTATATTTGGAGATCAGTCACAAGTTACACAACATTCGTTCGCTTAAATACACTTTTATTTTGTGTATTAAACACATTTGGCTAGCAAACGGTCCCAAATCTGGAATAAAACACCGATTCCGTTTTTCAACATTTCGCGTCATTCATTCACACCATGCCATGCGTATTTTTAAATAAAGATCCGTCAAAACCACATCTCTACCTAACCTCTGTGCTCAAACTCTCCAAAGAAATAATCCTGACAAACACAGTAAAATACTTACTATTCATGGCAGACATACTACTTAAATCTCAGGTTAGATATAACAATGAAATAGAAACTAATCTTGGGAAAAACACATGCAAACTAGAAACTTTGGATTCTTTAGAGGAACTATTTCAGCACCCTACGACCCGGAAGTACTTCCTGACTGGTCTGACACCACACACATGTAAAGGTCGTCTATGTGTTCAAACACGTGACTGGTTCTCGTTGCGGCATACGTGATAACCATCAGAAAGGAGGACCAGGTATAACACACAAGCCTCAAGTGTGTGTTAACATGATTCTGACGAGTGTGCTAGAGGTCTGCGTGGCCGGTCAGCGTACACCCAGGTGAGTATTTACAACGTGTTATTATTTTATCGCGTTGTGGTATTGACCTATATTGAGGTTCACTTCACTTCTATTATTGTGTACTGGTAAGGTAGCGCGTAGAACATAAATAAGAGAAGATATATAAGCTAGTGGCATAGCAAAATTTCTTGCTAGTAGGGTTTCAAAATAGATTTTTTTAAATATATATACACATATACATATACATGCTCACATGCATATACACACACATATATATACATGTACAATACGTATATAAACAAATACAGATACACATATAATAGTTGCTTATTTGTCTGGTGTCCAACGTCACGCTTCAGCACATGATTAGCCATATAGGAAGGTCAGTATCACAAAATTGTGGGGTTTTTGTTTGTTGTTATATATTTCTGTTTTAGAAATATTTTATAATAATACTGACAAAGCGGGATAGTGCTTTGCTTTCTTTTAATGATTGTGTGTTCATAATTTGTTTATATTTAAGCATGTTTGGATTTTTATAGAAATATGTTTTCATGTAATTTTTACGTTCATTAATGAAATGATTGCAGACAAGAAGGTAATGGTATTCATCACCAATATCATTATAATCACACAAGTACCTTGTTTTCATTATAGTCTACAGAGTTCCAGTTTCAGTTGGTAAACGGTGATTACCAGTGCGGAATTTTGCCAGAGGGATAAACATCGATTTGTCAAGAAATTATTTTCTAGTAATACAGTTTCTTTAAAAGCTGTGTAATTTAGTCCTTTGGTTGAGTTTTGTTTTATTCGATAGATTAATGTTAGTTTTACTATTTTGACCACATTTTTAAGGCGAAGATTGTTCTGCATAATCTAAATATTGCGTCTTTCCGTCTCATTTAATATATATCCAATTGCTTGTGTCCGTTTAGATTTAAAGTTTGATTCATTTACCAAGATTTTGCATAGTTGCATTGATAATTTACTTTCTTTTCCCATTATAGAGTTGTTCCAGAAGCCTATCATTCTATTTTTTTACTGTAATTTCAATTTGATATCTACCTAATTCAACATACATCATATAGTTTGGTGTATTTCTCTTAGCGTTTAAAATTCTGTTCAGGATTCCAAGATGGATCTTTTCCAGGATTTGCAGATTTCCATACCCCTATATATCGCAGGCATATATCATGATGGGAAGAACGGTGTGGTCAAAGAGTTTGAGCTGTAGGTCAATGCGGATATGGAGATTATTGACACGGGAATATAGAAGACGGAGGGCCTTTTTGCGCTTGTTGCGATATGTGTTTTCTGGCAATTAGGAAACTGCTGGATTTAGAGAAGAATGTACCTAGATATTATAGCTATCTACAATTTCTAGCACAGTGCCATCTGTTTTGAAATTAGTTTTTTTTTTAAACTGATCCAAAGATCACAACTTTGATTTTATCAATGTTTATGTAAATTGTCCATTCTTTGCAATATTCAGAAAATCTATTAAGGCATAGATTCCTCATTGTCAGTAACGATAAGTGTGTCATCGGCATAGAGCGATAAGATTATTTTTAGAAAAATCATTAAGCCGTTCAGTATAATTTTGTAGATGATTCCAATATTTCCATTTTCAGTCAGAAAATCTTCTAAGTCATTGAGATAGATAGAGAACAAGATTGAGGGTACATTTTTCACATGCTCGCAGTCGAAAACGGGAGATAATTCATTGCTTTTTTTAAACGCATGACTTAATGTTATTATACATACTTTTAATTACGCCAAAACATTTGCCTGGTATACCATTTTTGATAAGTTTTCGGAAAAGACCTATGCGCCAGACTTAATATATAAGAACAAGGGCAACGTCAATGAACCGGACAATTACATGCCAATTACCCTCCTACGTAGCCTTGGCAAACTATTCACAACGGTTTTTAATAACAGAATATCATGCTTCATGGATAATCATACTATTTTAAAAAAGAATCAAGCGGGTTTAAGACAAAAATACTCAACACTTGATCATATATTTACCCTCACTTCTATAATACTTCTTCTAAGATATTAATACTAATCTAATACTTTAAATTTATAATATATAGAGTTTATTATGTCAGTGCCTTTTACTGTCAAGTGTATTAGGCTAGGCTTAGAAAACGCAGCCGAGACTTATAAACTTGATAGTAAAATGCACTTATAAAATATTTTTCGTATCAATTAGATTATCCTCATGTTCTGTATGTGTCACTAGTTTTGTCTGTTTAATAGAAAGTTACGCTGGTCGAGGATGCCGCCATATCGTGCTTTTTTTGTTGTTCTTCATGCCGTTTTATGACGTTAGATAACGTTAAATACAATACACACCGAGGAATTCAGGACTGATTTTGCTGTATTCGTCAGTACCATATAAAGCACAAGTTATTTGTCACCTCTTTAACAGGCACTTAATTGCGTATTATCGGCATGCCCATTGCGTTTACATGAGTTTTAACTGGTTCTTTCGCGTGTTCTATCTCCATCTTACTATCCAGTAGGATTGTTTTTCGCATTAACGCCATAGTTTTACATGATCTTTCACCTCTACTCTGTCCATTAACAACTGCTTCTCTTACATAACCTATGTCCTTTGCTATACTCTTACAATTAGTAATTAGCTCTGTTACATGCATTTTTTCCCTTGCCCATAATATCGAATGCTCTACTCTTACAATTAATAACTGGTCCTGCTACATGCATTATCTCTCTTGCCCTAATATCGAATGCTCTACTCTTACAATAAATATTGATTCGATTACATGATTTTCCCCCATGCCCATAATATGGAATGCTCTACTTTATAATTATTAACTGGTTCTGCAACAGGCCTTATCTCCCTTGCCATAACATCTTATGCTCTGATCTTACAATTATTAAATTTTCTGCTACATTCCTTATCTCCCTTGCCCTAATATCAAGTGCTCTATTCATACAATTAATAACTGGTTCTGTTACATGCATTTCCCCCTTGCTCATATATCACATGCTCTATTCTTACAAATAATTATGGTCCTGCTACATGCCTTATCTCCCTTGACCTAATATCGAATGCTCTACTCTTACAATTAATAATAATGGTCCGGATACATGCCTTATAACATTGTCATAATATCGAATGCTCTACTCTTACAATTAATAATCATGTCTTCTACATGCCTTATCTTCCTTGCCTAAATCTTGAATATTCTACTCTTACAATTGATAATGGTTCTGCTAAATGCCTTATCTCCCTTACCTAAATATTGCAAGCTCTACTCTTACAATTGATAACTGGTTCTGTTACATGCCTTATCTCCATTGCTTTAATATCTAATGCTCTACTCTTACAATTAATATGGTTATGCTACATGTCTTATCTCCCTTGTCCTAATATCGCATGCTCTACTTTTACAATTAATAACTGGTTCTGTTGCATGCCTTATCTCGCTTGCCCTAAAAGCGAATGTTCTTCTATTACAGTAATAACTGGTTCAGCTACATGCATTTTATCCCTTGCCTTAATATCGAATGCCCTATTCTTACAATTAATAACTGGTTCTGCTACATGACTTATCTACCCTGGCCCTAATAGCGAATGATCTGCTCTTACAATTAATATCTGGTCTTGTTACATAGATAATCTCCCTTTCCCTAATATCGAATGCTCTACTTTACAATTAATAACTGGTTCTGCTACAGGCCTTATCTCCCTTGCCATAATACAGTATTCTCTAATCTTACAATTATTAAAGATTCTACTACATTCCTTATCTCCCTTGCCCTAATATCAAGTGGTCTATTCATACAATTAATAACTGGTTCTGTTACATGCATATTCTCCCTTGCTCATATATCGCATGCTCTACTCTTACAATTAATAATAATGGTTATGCTTCATGCCTTTATAACATTGCCCTAATATCGAATGCTCTACTATAGCGATTACTAATCATGGTACTTCTACATGCCTTATCTCCCTTGCCTTAATCTTAAATGTTCTACTCTTACAATTGTTAATGGTTCTGCTAAATGCCTTATCTCCTTTGCCCTAATATCGCAAGCTCTACTCTTACAATTGATAACTGGTTCTGTTACATGCCTTACCTCTATTGCTTTAATGTCTAATGCTCTACTCTTACAATTGATGATGGTAATGCTACATGTCGTATCTCCATTGTCCTAATATCGCACGCTCTGCTCTAATTTCTCCCTCTACACTTACAATTAATAAGTGTTCGGCTACATGCATTATGTCCATTGCCCAGATAACTGGTTCTGCTAAATGCATTTTATCCCTCTACACTTACAACTAATAACGGTTTGGCCTAATGCATTATGTCCATTGCCCTAATATCAAATGCTTTACTCTTACATTTAATAATGGTTCTGCTACATGCCTTATCTACCTTGCCCTAATATCAAACGCTTTATCTTACAATTAAATTAATAACTTTATTTTGTTACATACATTTACCCCGTGCCTTATTTTCGAATGGTCTACTTTTATAATTAATAACTGGTTCTGACACATGCCTTATATCCATTGCCATAATATTGCAAGCTCTACTCTTACCCTTAATAACTGGTTTTCGTACATATCTTATATCCATGGTATCTAATAGCAAATGCTTTACTCTTAAAATTAATAACTGGTTCTGTTACATGCATTTTCTCCCTTGCCTTAATATCGAATGCACTACTCTTACAATTAATAAATTAATGGTTCTCCTACATGGTTTATTTTCCTTGCCCTAATATCAAATGCCTTTCTCTGACAATTAATAACTGGTTTTGTTACATCCATTTCCACCTTGCCTTATTAACGAATGCTCTACTCTTGCAATTAACATGTCGCCAGTTGTCAATCATTTATCCATTTCAACCAATCAAACCAGAACGATACCTCCGACAAACAACAGCACGTGTATTAAGCACGTGCAACAATGATATATAAACTATTGTCAATATACTCCGACATCAACAATAGAGCGGAGATATCTAAGGACTGGCGACATGTCAATTAATAATGGATCACTCTGCCCTAATATCAAATGTTCTACTCTTACAATTAATAATGGTTGTGTTACAGGCATTTTCTCCTTTGCCTTAATATCTAATGCTCTACTCTTATGATTTATAACTGGTTCTGCTGCATGCCTTATCTCCCTTGCCCTAATATCGCAAGTTCTACATTTACAGTGAATAACGTGTTATGTTACATGCGTCCCTTGCCCTAATATCGACTGCTCTACACTTGCAATTAATAATGGTTTTGCTATCCCCCATTAACCCCCTTTAAAATATCGAATGCTCTACTCTTACAAATAATAACTGATTCTGATACCTGCCTTATCTCCCGTGCCATATATCGCATGCTTTACTCTTTCAATTAATAACTAGTTCTGTTACATGTCGTATCTCCCTTGTCTTAATATCGAATGCATAATTGTGTGGTGCTGATACCAGTTCATTTTATGTGGTAACAGCCTGTGGGCAGTCCGAATTAGTTCAAATACGAATTGATAATGGTTATTTATTGAAGTAACTGTTTCCTAAAAGTAAACAGACAGTACATTTTTTATTAGAGCATTGAATAGTGCTGAGAAATTTGAATATTCTTTCCACTTTCTTAATATTATAACTATCTGTTCATGCATATATATGTATATATATATATATATATATATATATATAGGGAGAAACATTTGTGAACTACCAAGGACAGACAACCTTCGGACGAACTACGGCAGGGCGCCTAGCTATGACGAGATACACAGAAATCAAGCGTATGAATTCACTCCTTAAAAAAGGTAGCTGCAACACACGTTGATGAACTGTATCTCTACATCATAACACACTCCTCTGGGGGCACAATTAACATATAGACGCATACATACATACAATTATAGCTGATATGAGTGGGCCACATTTGAGCGTTCAGCCACACACAGCTATATTGAGACACTGACAATGAAAGGTGCCGGATCTTGGGGATGCTGTGAATTCAGCAAATATAATAAAGGGAGAGAATTTGAACTCACTACGGCAACTTTCTAAATTGGGATCTCGTAAGAGATTCACGTTCACAATGCCGGAATATATATAGGCAGAAACATTTATATTAATATATATATATACGGTATGTCTAAGCAAATGACAACGTGGGTCCAACTCGTTTAAAAGCAGATACTATACTATGAAGCCATGTTTTGTATTACACAAGCGTTTGACTTGTAATGTATTTATCAAGGACGTATTCCAAGGTTTTGATTCAAACCATGGCCATTAGTAAGTATGCATGTAAATGTTTTTCCTGCCGAAAACAAATCAGAACTGATATAAACAATCATGTTTACCTCCTTCACACGTGGGGGCAACACCTTTCCAGTGTCCATTGAACTGACAGGTAAGTAAACTATCTCCGACAGTGCTGAATCCATCACGGCAAGACACTGTCACATTGCCATCTGCGATTACTGTAGTGGTTGGTTTAACCGTACCGTCCTTTGGTGCTTTGTAAGGCGGGCATTCTAAAATAGAAATATGTGAATAACAACATATTTTTCAAATAACCTATAAAATCTAACAAATTTAAATTTATAGTATATAACGCACATTGTTTACATATATTGAAAATCAAAGTTCTTATAGAAGAAATGTTCAACTTGTAACGGAACACTTGTTTAAGAAGTGTTTGTTTTATATTTAATTATGTGAAACTGTCATTTAGAAATAATCTCCAATTCCACTTGGTTCGCTTTAAATAACATTTTGTATTAGGTATATACCTTTTTCCAATTTTAAACCTATATATTTCATTTTACGACAAAAATATAAATTTTAATTAATAATAAGAAGAAATTAAAACATGATAAGACAGTTTGCTCGAGTGGTAGCGATGATTTTATAAATTAAGAAAATTAACCAAAATAAGCAGTGTATTCACATTTTATAAGAACAAAACATGAATAGTTATTTTTGCTATAATATCACATACCATATAAAGATATTTTTGGTCAAAATTTCGAAATATCTTATCACTATTTGCAAATGTCTGTGTTTTGCTTATAACTCTTAAGTTAAATATTTGTCCTTTCTTGTCTTAAACAAAAGTAATGAAACTGATTTGTTATAGAGGAGGAAATCAAAACAATGCCTGCAGATTTATGTCTCGAACTGAAAATTTTCATAAATTCAATCATTTTCAAAGTCGAATTTCATGATAATTTTCGTTGAATCTTGAAAACCGACAAATAACAAAAAGGTGTATATTCCAATATGTTACGTTCAGTTATCGTGTGTATATCGAGCTTCGGTAATCTTGACATTTTGTTAGCCGGAAGGCAACGGCACACAAAATAGTACAATGTTGCTCCGTAAACAATATGGCCGCTAGCCAAACGTCTTGATGTATAATTTGCGTTGAATGTTTGTTTTTCACAATGCAGATTATGGTTTTATCACTGCTTTCATGTAAATAAATTACTGATGGAGCTTATTCGTGTTAACTTGTCTGAGGTGGAAAGAAAAGTGTGGTTTCCGATATATGGAATACCCGTTTCGATACATGTTTAGTACACCGTGAGAAGAATAAACTTCCCTCTACGAACATTGCTTATCTGTCTGGGGGACTGTGTTCAATAATGGTTTTTTCCATTTGTTATGTTCCTGTTAAGTTGTGTGACTGTGATGGGTAGAAATAAATGTTAACATGGCTTACCTACAGGGCAAAATAGTTATTAACCTACATGGCAAATAATTATTAAGATGGCTTACCTACATGGCAAATAATTATTAACG
>JAWPHD010015878.1:0-52861 GCA_037043455.1 Cyrtodaria siliqua
CTAGGTTGTGCCCGTCTGCTCTAAAGTGGTTGCCACCGGATCGTCGTATCCAGTATAATCCTCGATAGATTCAGCAGTTGCCTTTTGTACAGCCTGTCCACGGTTATATCCTAACATTACAAAACTCCCAACATTTGATCGAACATACAATAAAAACGGACGAACAATGTGCTATACGATTAAATAGACTGAAGAAATGATTGGATAAAAAAACAAGATATGAAAGCCACCGGGAGTCTCTTGTAAAATGTCAGGAAGAGAAAAAAGTACCGAAGGGTTTTACTGTCTCCTCGTAATTAGGATTCGATTCCATTTCTGCGGAACAGGAACGAGTTGATGGAGACATCACGTCAGCTTATAACGGAAGGAATAACGGTTTGTGAGAGAAATGTAACACAGTTAAATCAACAAAAAGGAAACGAGTTAACATTTCTTAAGGCTACACTTACTGAACATGATTTTGGTGAAAAATTCAATGCTATGAATGCGCATATGTTAACTTTAAAACTTAAGCTAGATAAAACAAAGTTAAGGAAGTTCCATAATTAAACATCAAGCGAAGACCATGTTTTCCGAGTTAAAAGGGACGGAAATAGTTTTTTCCGATGTGTTGCTAAGTGCTTGCTTGGAGATGTAGAAAATTACGCAGTGGTACGGGAAATGTTCACCCAACATATGAAGGAAACCCGATCAAAATACGCAGAGATGATTGATGGTTCTTTTGATGAACATATGGATGCAATGCAGTTTGTTGATGGAAGAGTGGATTCCTGGGCGACAGAAGCAAAAATAAGTGCTGCCTGTCAGTGTTTTAATGTTGACATTTTTGTAAAACACCGGGACAGCAGCGGAGGTGAGGAATGGATTAGATTTTCTAATTTTGAAAAATGCAACCACATAAACTAAGTTTATTTGCATTTCGCTAAAAAATGAGCACTTCGACGTTCTTTTCAAGAGTGGTAGACCTTGCTCATGTGAAAACCGTTCAGTACCAGGTGAGAAAATGTCTAGCATGACGCTACTTGAGGCGGAAGTGGAAACAGACACAATTGCACACAAATCAAACGGAAGAAATATAAAGCCAAGAAGCAAACAGCTACATAATGTTACACTGCCCGAAAAGGAAACTAGTGCAAATGTGCGGAGTTTATTTATATGTAGGAGAAACCGGGGACAGGCTTTACCAAAGGCAACTGCTGAATCTGTCGAGGATTAGGACTGGATACGACGATCCGGTGGCAAACCACTTTAGAGCAGACGGGCACAACATAGACGACTTCCGTATTATGGGTCTCGAGAAACTTTACGGTGATGATACATACCAAAAAAACATAGGGGCACTAAGGAAAAAGAAACTTCGGTCATTTAAGCCGTATAAACCGAACACAAAAGAGTGACGTTAGAATGAGGGGGCACTCCTCAGTTTCGCACGAATGTCCATGTAAATCAGAAAGAAATCAATTAAGCATATTTTAGGTCCATGGATGGTATTTATAATAAGTATGAAGTGCGTTTGGTGTTTTTTTTTCAGTTTTGAGTACTTCTAAGTTTATTTTGGTGTATTGGAATATGCATTCTTTGGGGTTTTTGGAGGATATAAATCGAAAAATGCAAAACTATCAAAAACTTCCAAAAAGTATGTAGAATGGCTGATTTTGACTCACGGGGTGATAAGCATGGAATAACTTTTCAAAAAGCCGGCGAAGGTATGTAAAATTTAGCAAGATTTAAAAATTATGCAAGAGCATGATGAGCGCTTAAATGACCCTTATATGCGTAGGAAAATTCTTTTTTTATTATTTATTGACATTTGAAATATTGCTAAAATTGCTTTTTAGCATGTTTTGAGGGGTTGGGTAATCTTAAAGAAATGGGTCTAAAATTGGACAGAAAATGCTTTTTGTTTCTTTTATTTGGTATGGAAACATGGGTAATGTTATTGTCTTTTAAGAAATATATGACACAATGATGGTGTGATTTATTTTTGCTCAAGGATTCAGGCTAAGGGCTTGTCATGGGTTTGATTATTGAGAAATGTACCTTAAACTGTGGAGTGCCCACTTAGCGCCAAAACACGACGTCATTTCTGTGAAATTACGTCGTTTCCGTTAAATTGTATATAAAATAAACGCCATGAAGAAGGTTGGAAAAACAACCGAAAGCTTGCGGCAAAATAAAATAGATTTTATTATATATATAATGACATTGAACAAAACACCTTTCACAAACACTTGATTCAAAAAAGATAATAAAAAATATAGAAATTTTGTTTAAATATGATGTGGAAAATTAGTACAGTGCTATTAAAAAAAAGAAGATCCTAGCTAGCTTTAGTGTTGCTATAATTGTTTAAATTATATTTATACTGTATTGAAATGATGTTTTAAATCTTCGCTATGTAAGTCTCGGCATGTTTTATTTCATAGCGACATCCTCTGAGAAACGTGAAGAACAAAATGTGACAGTCATTATAATTATAGTCGTCGTTTGTGTGGTCGTCATTGCAGTCATTGTGGTCTTCATCATATGTATATACAGACGCAAGGGTAACTATGTTAGTTCATTGTGGTCTTCATCATATGTATATACAGACGCAAGGGTAACTATGTTAGTTTGGTCTTCATCATATGTATATACAGACGCAAGGGTAACTATGTTAGTTTGGTCTTCATCATATGTATATACAGACGCAAGGGTAACTATGTTAGTTCATTGTGGTCTTCATCATATGTATATACAGACACAAGGGTAACTATGTTAGTTTGGTCTTCATCATATGTATATACAGACGCAAGGGTAACTATGTTAGTTCATTGTGGTCTTCATCATATGTATATACAGACACAAGGGTAACTATGTTAGTTCATTGTGGTCTTCATCATATGTATATACAGACACAAGGGTAACTATGTTAGTTCATTGTGGTCTTCATCATATGTATATACAGACGCAAGGGTAACTATGTTAGTTTGGTCTTCATCATATATATATACAGACGCAAGGGTAACTATGTTAGTTCATTGTGGTCTTCATCATATGTATATACAGACACAAGGGTAACTATGTTAGTTCATTGTGGTCTTCATCATATGTATATACAGACGCAAGGGTAACTATGTTAGTTTGGTCTTCATCATATGTATATACAGACGCAAGGGTAACTATGTTAGTTTGGTCTTCATCATATGTATATACAGACGCAAGGGTAACTATGTTAGTTTGGTCTTCATCATATGTATAAACAGACGCAAGGGTAACTATGTTAGTTCATTGTGGTCTTCATCATATGCATATACAGACGCAAGGGTAACTATGTTAGTTCATTGTGGTCTTCATCATATGTATATACAGACGCAAGGGTAACTATGTTAGTTTGGTCTTCATCATATGTATATACAGACGCAAGGGTAACTATGTTAGTTTGGTCTTCATCATATGTATATACAGACGCAAGGGTAACTATGTTAGTTCATTGTGGTCTTCATCATATGCATATACAGACGCAAGGGTAATATGTTAGTTCATTGTGGTCTTCATCATATGTATATACAGACGCAAGGGTAACTATGTTAGTTCATTGTGGTCTTCATCATATGTATATACAGACGCAAGGGTAACTATGTTAGTTCATTGTGGTCTTCATCATATGTATATACAGACACAAGGGTAACTATGTTAGTTCATTGTGGTCTTCATCATATGTATATACAGACGCAAGGGTAACTATGTTAGTTCATTGTGGTCTTCATCATATGTATATACAGACACAAGGGTTAACTATGTTAGTTCATTGTGGTCTTCATCATATGTATATACAAACGCAAGGGTAACTATGTTAGTTCATTGTGGTCTTCATCATATGTATATACAGACGCAAGGGTAACTATGTTAGTTCATTGTGGTCTTCATCATATGTATATACAGACGCAAGGGTAACTATGTTAGTTCATTGTGGTCTTCATCATATGTATATACAGACGCAAGGGTAACTATGTTAGTTCATTGTGGTCTTCATCATATGTATATACAGACACAAGGGTAACTATGTTAGTTCATTGTGGTCTTCATCATATGTATATACAGACGCAAGGGTAACTATGTTAGTTCATTGTGGTCTTCATCATATGTATATACAGACGCAAGGGTAACTATGTTAGTTTGGTCTTCATCATATGTATATACAGACGCAAGGGTAACTATGTTAGTTCATTGTGGTCTTCATCATATGTATATACAGACACAAGGGTAACTATGTTAGTTCATTGTGGTCTTCATCTTATGTATATACAGACGCAAGGGTAACTATGTTAGTTCATTGTGGTCTTCATCATATGTATATACAGACGCAAGGGTAACTATGTTAGTTCATTGTGGTCTTCATCATATGTATATACAGACGCAAGGGTAACTATGTTAGTTCATTGGCATACTGAAAGCAGTTTCAGAGCTCTAAGAATGTGTTGGGTGCACCAGTTACATATTTGTTTATTTGTATATGAAATGCATTGGGTTGTTAGCCGGTGGCCAAACTCACATAAATAATTGAATTGGCCCTTTAGGGTGACTTAAAAGTCTCGTTTATGGTTAGGGATTAGAATCATTAAACCATGTTTTGGGTATTGTAGCTCCAAAAAACCTAGGTAAAGTACAAACATATACACATGGTTGGTAGCAGTGACGTAATCTAGTTGTTCTTTACAAATAAGTGAAATTATCGAATTATTCAGTTTGTGCATGTGGTGCTGCAGATGGTCAGACTGGTGAAGATAAACATGAAAGCCATCCCTTGAAGACCCCTGATACAGCGGAGGCCAAGGTAAATATAAATGTTCTATTTTATCTTGGTTGTAATAACATGAATGCTTTCTGGACTGAAAATCATGTATGCCTGATATACAAGAGTTCTATTGGTTGTACAGGTCTTGAACAACTGTGACAGCTTATTCTCCGAAAATGATATAAACAATTTCGTTAAATTTAGCAGTACATGAATATCAATTGTAATAGTAATGCCTAATCTTTTAATATATTGTATAGTGTATATTAAAGTCAAGCATGTTGTCAATACATTCTGCAATAAGAAGAAACCTGCGACACAATCTCATTCAACTCAGACGCTTTATCACGCTACATTACCCTACGCTACAAGGCCTAGAAGCGGAAAATATCAAAGCGTAATTAGGATGTGATTTTAACGAGATTGCATGCGACACAACCGCTTTGCAGAACACTTTTTGTGGCAGGGAACATCTATATATGTTTTCTATATACAAATACATGAAATCGAATTATATGAAATTGGCGAGACCTATAGACGCGCCCATGAATGCATTGCACGGGCATACAAGGCGAATTGAATTATGGAAGGCGTTACCTAGGTGTACGTCAGTCTATACCGTATTTCGTGTCAACTCTCTCGTAAATCTCCTCCAATAAGCACATGCAATTCCTGTCGTGTACAAATGGACGAAACAAACATATCATAATAATTATTTATAACAGATCAATTTTTTTTTCTCGTTTTCAGGAGGACTGATAGCAAGGAGTGTTTACTACGATAGAGTACAAATAAGATATAATATGTTGTATACGCCATTCTTGCTTTATGAACCCCGTATCACTGCTTATTCAGGCAAAGGAGTAAAATTATCTCGATGTAAATGGCGGGTGTGCATGGAAGTTCATTCCTGTTGACGCCATATTGTCTTTTAGTGTTCCGTTAAACCCAATTCAACTCTTGCTTTATGAAGTAATTTTATCAGATTTATTAAACCATGTTTATTTAACCAATTTTATCAGATTTATTAAACCAAACGTCACAGTTTGTCCTTACAAATGGAACCCTGGAAGGAAATACAACGAGTCGTGTTGTCAAATAGATATCCTAATATTCGCAATTAACACTTCGTACAGTTGCTCGTTTGAAGTTTTCACGAAAATGTACAATGCTGTTGACATAACAGGTAACGAGCATCTTCGTCTCTGTTTTGTGTAATCAGTATGTGTACTGAGTTCATCGTTTCTCTATTAATATATAAATATCACATTCATGAGAGGATGATAGTAAGAATGGTCACCCTGAGGATATGATTATCGGCCGAGGAGAAGCCGAGGGTGATAATCAATATCCGAAGGATTAACATTCTTACTATCACCCTCTCATGAATGTGTCTATGAAAGTTATAGCGTTGGTAACTAATAAAATGAGTGGTAGTTTATTAAAATCGGTCAAGTACTTTTGAAGTTATGATGAATTAAAAATAACATTTTACCATACTGAGCCGATGACGTCACCGAAACAGTTCGCACTCCAACGCGCATCAAAGCTGCGCATGTGATAATTGTTTACTATCACCATGCGATTTACTATCACCCTGTACTATCACCCTCGCGTGAGATAGTAAGAAATTACACATTGTTGTCTATGGGGATTTAGCATGGGCGTTTTACGTGAGGTATAATAAATACAAGTTCTGGGGTCTTGATTGAGGATTTTCTATTTGCTATTGGAGCAACAGTCACATTACTGTTAATGTGTACGTCATAACTCTGTTTGTACGTCATAACCCTGTTTGTACGTCATAACTCTGTTTCTCTGTTTGTACGTCATAACTCTGTTTGTACGTCATAACTCTGTTTAAACATCCTAACGTTATGTTTGAGAAGAATTTTAAAGTCTGACATTCGTGAGAAATCCCAGAAAACCAGCATTTAACAAGAGGAATGTTAGCATGCGTGTTACAATTGGTTATCTAATGTGAAATATATACTTAATACGTATGTATGTATGGTATGATCCTTTAAGGGTGAACGATACACAGTTTGTATCTAGCTTTAAACAGAGGTTGGTGGATTGCTTTATTCAAAACTGGAACACTATCTACAAGAAAATAGAGTATTAACAAGTTTATATAGACCTGTAAAAAAGGATATGAAAATTATCTGAATATTTTATGTACAAAAAGATTCCGAAGTTTTTTACTAAATTACGTTTGCAAACATAGCTTAAAAACTGAGACAGGCCGTTATGAAAGACATACGATTGAAATTGTCCAATAAAATATGTAATTCAACTGAAATTTAAGACGAATTTCACTTTGTTTTAATTTGTACAGCTTACAGCTTAGTAAGAATTGAATAGAATTGGGTTTTACGTCGCACCAACACATGCAAGGTTATATGGCGCCTAACAGGAATGAACATGCCAGGCTCATCCTCCATTTATATGAAGAATGGCGCTAGAACCTTCTAGCCTGCAGAACTGAAGAGTTGCTGCAAATTCTGTAGTAGACACTCCATTTACGATGGAGTCACGTTTGCATACGCGGTGAAGATGAAGACCTTGAATGAGGATGATAAAAAAAAAAAAAATGAACATGAAGTGGAGCGGGGAGGGGCGGGTGTGGTCCTACCCATGTGCCTCTAGCGGTGTTTGCAGTGGTTGTATTCTACCCCGGCAACCACACGGGGAGATATTAGAAAGAAATATATCAGAAAATATTACACTAAAAACCCAATTATGTTTAAACTTGTAACACTGCTACAATGTCAAAGAAGAACTTTTTAATTTAAGTAAATATGTATCAGAGGCGTTTCTGTTTCAAATATTATTTCTTAAAACATATTCAAGTAAATCCTCACATAAATTGTAAATAATTCCTTTTTTTGATTTCGTTTGATTATTGATTAAAATATGTGATTGATATGACCTATGATTAAATAATGATTATGTGCGTTCAAAACTGAACTACACGTTTTTAAAATAATTATTTTTTATTTGTGTTTTTTTTACCATATAAAATGTAATTCACCTATATTTAATGAAATCGGGCTAATCGAAAATGATATAATTAACCCTTAACCCGCTACATATATATATAATGGACTGTTCTTTCTTTGAATTAAAACCATTCCTTCTAAGTGACAAAGGGGTGTTTTTGGGGGGGGGGGGGGGGGGGGGGGGGAATGACTCAGCAACTGGACATTGTAAACCCTGATCAATTACTCACAGGCTGATCTGGGTTTACAATGGACACAAAGGCTATTATAGTCGTTCTTAGCGGGTTACGGGTTAACACTGGTGTGTATCCTAGGATAGCATATACTACTCTTCAGAATAAATATCCTTATAAATAAGGTGTCATTTTAAGACCCATTCATTATGTTTTGGCCCTTTAACCTGATGTACACAAATACACACACAAAAGAATAACAACAATTATAATAAGTAATTAAACGTAATTGATTGCAAGCAAATGAACATTTTTTATACAGAATCTTATACTTAAATGTGCATGTATGTATGTGTGTTTTGTTCAAAATGAATATTCCTAAAAGTATAATGTAGATTGTACCAGGTATGAATGACAGCATTTATATTCCATTTAATTTGGTTTATGTAAGGTACTTGTTTTAAAAACAGGTTTGCAGTCCACCTGTCTTGTTAGTCAATTGCTCAGTCAGACTTGAATGAAGCTATTGTTCCCAATGCTGGAACGGGGTGTTCTCACTTTCCCAACTTTTATATCTACTTAAGGAAAAAGTGAAAAAGATTGGTTGGGAAAGTAAGAATCTATTGTCATGAATTAACAACGGGATTAATTGGCGATAATCGCTGTGAAGTGGTACTAATATACTGTTTGGCAAAAACTTACGTACCAAAAGTTATTCACCTAGAGTATGTGATAGGTAGGAAAAATAAGCAAAGATAGCAATATATACTGAACCAAACAACTATAAACGCACCAGTAGACAATATCTTTAATATCTCAGTAATAATAATCAACAAATCAAAATAAATTTCAATCTGAACGAGACAAATATCTCAGTAACGACTGTAATTTAAAAAAAAAATCAAATTGCTGTGTCAGTATGGAAAAGAAACAAAAATTAAACTAATAAAAAAATATTCGAAAAAAAAAGATGGTGCGTTAGAACTTTGGTTCAGTATATTTTGTAAATGTATTTCCATTCATTGATTTCATGAACAAAAGTAAACAAAAGCATGGTTTACATACACCCATAACGTGACTAATTTCTGCAACTGTTGTGGGAGCCCTATATATGTTGATGTCTTCAGCAGCAGATTGAATCGTCTGTATGTGTGCTGCTGCTTGTTTGGTAGCAGTCCGTGTACTAACAGACACAGGTAACCGTCGATCATGGCGTGGGTGGTATATAGTTGACAGAAGTAGGAAGGGCTCCAATAAATCGTGCCATCCATGTACCAAATGTCTGATTAAAGCTATTGTTCCCAATGATCGAACACAGTCCTTGGGTGCTTAAACATGAATGGCCACCCTTTTTGTAGTATTAATAATTAACAATTTAACTCTTAAACATCATATGAACATTTCTTGATAGTCTCGGAGAGAAACATATATTTAAAACCGTTACTAAGTTGTATGTAAAAATAAGTATTATTTGCATGACGTAGATACTACTTTTACCACTGCATGACGGCAAGGGGAAATGAGGAAAATTTGAATTGTATAGCTGCACAACTATTGCCAGATAATTGATAAATACATTTACCTTTGGATTAATTTACCTATACAAAAAGTTTTCTACGTCATCAAATAAAATCTTATTCTCGCTTTTCACAGATATTGCAATGTGTGAATTGTAAATATCTATTGTTGTGTATTGATTTCGATTTAAATAAACATAAACATGTTCATGAAACAAAACATGGCCGGGGAACTTTAAAACCAAGGTCTGCTCGCTAAATACAGCGAAGGTGAACCAACTCTTATACGCCCAAAAGTTGTGTTTTTGTTTTTGTTAACGATTTATTATTGTAACCATATATATTAACCGAGCGATTGTAAGTTGTTTCTCTCTCTCATATTTATTCTGTAACTCAATTAGTGGATGGGATATGAATACGTACATTGTTTTGTGTGCAGTTGTTTTTCAGAGAGATACCTATAGTTTTTAGTGTAATTTTAATAGAAATAGTTTTTATACCTTTTCATGACATGTTTTGAATGACCTAGATTGATTTATTTTCTTATTTTCATTCGTCTGCATTTAAATTTTTTATGTCACATATCACATGTCGGTGTCACATATGTTATGCGACAGGTGACTTATTGATGACATATGGATAATATTGTCTCAAGGAGGAACAATGTTGTTGGTTTTTTAGAAACAAAAATACTGAACAGAAAATATAGATCTTATATTAGTGACCGAGTATTTATAATTTTCCATTGCAGAGATGTTGAGATTATATCTTATTTTCAGTAGGTGATAAAATGTGTGTTACTCGGTTTTTATCCTCAGGTTCTATAGTAAAATAAAAATCGTTGGCAGAGTAAACAGACGATCATTTTCAAGATTTTGATTACATTGAATCAATTTGCATGAATGTGCATGAACTATGCAGGGTTTGAAAGGAATCACACTGCAGATACCTTAATTTTAAAGTAAACTTGGTTGAACATCAAGGATAAACACCGAGTTTATCTCCTACAATAATGTATTATGCATGTCTTATTTAGGACCTAGACCACCATTATTTTTACATACGGTTGTTAATAAATACCTACCCGAAAATTTCCAATCCTGACTATGCTGGCCATATAACAAACACAATGTAGTATCAAGTCATGCCCAGCGCAACACAAAAATGGGCCTTAGATGATTCGCTGACCTGGGTTTTTTTCCCAAAATATTTTCCAAACTGAAAGTAAACACCTTCTTTTTGAATTCTGAGGTCAACAGGACCAGAGTACACTTCAAACTGTGCTACAAAAATTAGTGCAGCATGTCCAACTTACCTTCAATTTTCATGCGGTTTTCGCTAGAAGCAAGTTAAATGTTTTAGAAATAAAGGAAAACACTCAATACATACCAGCCCTGTGTCTTTCACCACTCCTATGCTTCACAGTAACTTACTCAATAGTTTACCTGAGGGTACTTTTGCTTTCCACCAGATTGGGCCCCATGGTACCCAGTCTACCAGATTGGGCCCATGGTACCCGTTCCACCAGATTGGGCCCATTGCACCCAGTCTACCAGATTGGGCCCATGGTACCCGTTCCACCAGATTGGGCCCATGGTACCCAGTCTACTAGTTTGGGCCCATGGTACCCAGTCTACCAGATTGGGCCCATGATACCCAGTCTATCTCCATTTCTGGTCACTGATGACCAATTGTTTTGATGCCGTTCCATCAAAATTATGAATTATTGACTTCAAAAACGTAGTAAGTTCGATAAATCGATAGGATACGAGTACCTGTTTAGTATCACATCGTTTTATCCAGCGAGTTAAGGTAAAAGATACACTGTCACATTAAGAGAAGAGACTACAGGACGATGTCTGGTTGTTATTTGTAACGTGGATTATATGTGGTCGAACGTACTAACACTTTGTGTTGAATGTGCCACTACAAATTTACACGCTGTATAATCAGATGTGCCTTTTTTAACAACTACAATGTTAATTTTTATTACATTTTTTTTTTATATCCTTTTTTTTTTATAATAAAGAAATAAAAATGTTATAGTAGCGTTATTTGTTTTTGAAATGACACTGAACTGAATTGGGGTTTTACGGCGCACCAACACACGAAAGGTTATATGGCGCCAAACAGGGATGAACATGCCAGCTCATCCTCCATTTACATCTAGATAAAATATGGAGAATGGGCCTAGAACCTTCTAACCGGCAGAGTTGCTGCAAATTCTATTGTAGACACTTAATTTACGATGGAGCGACGTTTCTCTGCCTTTAGCCGGGTTTGCAGTGGTTGTATTCTTCCCCGGCAAACACACAGGGATTCTAGGATGAGCAAAATCAAACAAATGGATAAAACGTGTAACATTTTATTCTTACAGGTTAAAAGCAAATATAGTACTAATAGTAATATAATGTATATTTAACATTTAATTGTATGACCTATATTAAAGGGCAACATGGCCATCTTGAAATCTTGATCAAGCATTAAAATTAGTGTCAATTTATTAATCCAGTATCATTCTGACTTTAAACCTGCTTGCATATATTTAAATACAATTGTTTTCAACTTTCCTTCATTATTCTACCATAGGTTTGAATATATTATTGGTGAAATGTAATCAACAGTTAGTAATATGCAAAAACAATTCGCTTTATACTATCTTATAATTGATTAAACAAATGCAAGTTATGTAGAAAAACTAACGAGATGCCATGACTTTTTTCAAATATTAAGATTGCCGTGTGTCCCTTTAACATCTGACCTCACCTGTCTACAGGCCTATCACATCTCTAAAGGGACAATCATTAACATAAAATAATAATAACACAGCGAGTTGCTATCCCGCCATCAACAGGCAAATTTTACACCAAATGTACAGCGTTTCTTAATGTACTGACAACGAGGTATATGTATATATATAACTAACATTTTTTGAGAATCCAGACATAATATAAACGGCTTTAACCAGTCAGGCCACACCCCAAAACTGGAGCGGCTAAGAGTTTCATTTTACGCATATTCTCAATGATGAGTATTTTAAGAACCAATGAATAAACCTATATTTTTAAACGGCACATTTACATTATTCTATGACCTGAACACCTGGATAGAGTTTTGATAAATGGTTTTGTAATATAAATTTGCCATTATTTAGAGGGTTAGTTCCTTTAAACATCATTATTTGAATAGTTCAAGACAAACTGTTTTGCAATTTTACTAACTGTTGTTTTTACTGCACCAAAAATATATATAAACTTTGGCAGAATAATTACAAAAGTTTGAAATCTTCAACAAATTTTTTTTTTTTATTTAAATTATATGCACAAAGATTTAAAGTCAAAATGATATTGTGTAAAGTGCTTCGAGGAATACATCAAGATTGCAGTATGTCCCTTAGTTGTTTTTTTATATTGGTTTGCTATTATTCGAGTCCTCTTTAATTACTGAAGACTAATAACCATGACAATATAAAAACCCTTTATTATTGTATAAATACTATACTTGGTCAATATTGGCAACGTGTTATAACTGGGCCAATATGAAAACCCTCGATTAATAACAATGTATTAATTTGTCATATAATAAATCAGTTATTGGCATTGCATGATGCAGACAAGAGTTTCATTCTCCTTCAAAAATATGAAAGTTAATCATAAACGTAAAGTAAAATTATAAAATAAAAAACAGTAAATCAGGAGGTATATATAATGCATAAAAATAAAATAATTATTCAATAAACTAAATGGCATGTTGAACTTAAAGGGACATATGGCAATTGTGCTTTATTTTTCACCCAAAGTTATTTTAGAAGAAATGGTCATGATGAAATTTAACCCTATAGAGGTTATATAAGCTCTTGATTTAAGTTTTAAAATTACATACGTCCTTAAAGGGAAATAACTCTAGACAAAATCTAAGTTTTATCATTTTGCACGTTTTATGCTTAATTTACACACAATGTATGGCAGATGCATGTATTATAGTCACTTATCAACATGAATGCCTGAAGCAATTTTACTTTAGGTGAAAACATTATTATGTAATTTAAATGATTTTTTCACCCATTATTTGTCAAAACTATCGGGATACTGCTAGATTGTAAAAAACTACAAACTTTTTTTTTTAAAAAAAATAAAATGTCAACATTTTGAATAATGTTGTTGGGAAGAACGAACGAAAACATCTTTATCACGGTGAGATTTTTGATTTGTCAGACGTCGGTATTGCTGTATGTCCCTTTAAATACACATTCATAAACTTAACAAACAAGAAATTATCATAACAAGGGCTGTCACACCCCAGCTTGATTTACATATGTCCGACAAAAAAAAGACATGGTAAAATCTGAGGAAAACAGGAAAGGAGTAGACGAATATGTTTAATAAAGTCAATTGAATTGAATTGAATTGGATTTTATAGTCGCACCAACAGCTAAGGTCATATGGCGACTTTCCAGCTTCCATTGGTGGAGGAAGACCCCAGATGCCCCTCCGGGAAATTTTCGTGCACGGGCGGGCACCTGGGTAGAACCACCGACGTTCCGCAAGCCAGCTGGATAGCTTCCTCACATAAAGATTCCTAGGCCCTTGAGGGATCGAACCTACAGCGGTGAGGGGCAAGTGATTTCAAGTCAGAGACGTTAACCACTCAGCCACGGACGCCCCCTTAATGAAGTCAAACAACTGTTACTGTTGTGTAAAGGAAGGTCATGTAGACCATGAGACAATATGCAGAAAAATATTTAAATAACAAGTTTGATCACTTTAACCTGTGTCTTGCCCATCTGACCTGTAAGAGCAACATTAAAAGGAACACCCATACAAATCATGAATTCATATTATATAGTCAAGGAATTTATTATATCATATCAAAAACAATTTGCTTTATACTATTCTTACTATTAAGATTACTGATTGAACAAATGCAATTGAAGCAGAAAAACGAACGAGACGCCGCGTGTTTTATAAAAATCAAGTTGTCGTGTGTCCCTTTATGATAACTTGGATGCAAATTTAACCTTCTTTCTAAGGTCAATTTTAGTTCACTGTGACCTTGACCTTTCACCTAATGACTCCAAATATATAGGTGTATCACCAATCCCAATACAAACAAACATATAAACTTTCATGAATATTGCTCTATTAGAACTAACAATAACGACAGATGTAGGGAAACTTAAACAGGAACCGACAGCATTGCGGTGAAAACAACAACATAAGGTCTCTTATTCTTTAATAATGTTAAAACAAAACAAAGCTGCCAATGAAAAAATAAGATAAGTGAAATAGTGATTATAGATATGTTAATAATAAATACAAATAATTTTAAAAGTAAATAACATGTAACATGAGAACATCTACCATGGAAGCACACTCAACCCTATACAAATAAACTAAAGTGATATAACCGTAATACTCCTTATTTAATTATATTCAGGGCCCAGTTGTTCAAAGATCGGTTAACTTAACCGAGTGTTAAGTCAAAATTTCAAATATCTCTGAATTTTCGATAAATGAATGTTTTTACCAGAAATTGAGCATGTGAAAGCATTATGTTAAAATCTTTTAGCAGTACAAAACATGTTTTTATGAGAAAAGGTACTTTGAAAGTTTACACTTACCCAGGATTAAGCTTACCAATCTTTGAACAACAGGGCCCAGGGGTATAACTGTAAATTTCTAGGGTTCAGACAGAAGTTTATTGTTCCCGATACTGCTAAAGCGACATGCTCCTTGAATGTTTCTTTATTATTTTTTTCATATTTGTAAATGCAAACTTAAGCAATCAAATGTATCTACTAGCATTTCAAAACTGTTTATGCATCTATTTTTTGGGTAGGGCTGCGATGACTCAATTTAAATTAAATATGTTAGAGTCAGAAAAGTTATATTTTCTGCTTCTGGAGCCTTCTAAGAACTTACTGGTTTTCTGATAATGACACTCTCGCCATCACCCACATACCATTCAGTTATGCCCCTAAATGATGCATGTGCATGTATCGATGTGCTTATATTTCTAATCCAACTGAACAAAATTGAACTGCATGGTATATTGACATAAATTACTTCACAATGCATTGTATGCATGTAAAAATGTTAACTAAAATGATTCCCTCACCCTGTATAGTATTACACCTATAGATAAATAAAGCATGAATGGCATATTAAATTCTATATATTTAATATTATAAATAAACATTAAACCATAAAATTATCAACAAAATTAAATGACTATGTACATCAAACAAACAACATTGTACTTGACAATTGTCAATATAACAATACATATGTACCTATTAAATACATAAGATCTTAAGAAAGTTTTTTCATTTATTATTTAATTTATTAATGAGATGGTAAAAAATAATTTGAAGCCACGGACAGCTGAGCATCATATCATTTTTGACGAGTTTAATAAATGAAATAATAAATGTGAGATTCTTGTTATCCCATAGTTCATAACGTCAAATAATGCCTGAAGGAGATCCTTAACGTTTTGTCATTGATGTAAGTTATACCACTAGTGAATTATCGAATATATGGAATTTGTTATAACACTGCAACGCCATAAGCGATAAAAATAAATATACAGTCAAAAGCTGTATAAAGACATCACTAAAGGAAAGAGCAAAATTGATCTCTTAACACAGGGCTATTCCATTAAAACATACCCGGAACCGCAGGAAGGCAATTTAATAAACATCTATAGGTGAACCCTATTTTCTAAAATTTGGTTGCTTGAACTCAATTTTGCATCTGTGGGTGGGTGTTCAATTACAAAGGTGCCTTCCTGGGGTCCCATGTATGTTTTAATGGAATAGTCCACAGGTGGTCTCTTAATACAGGTGGTCTCTTGACACAGGTGGTCTCTTAATACAGATGGTCTCTTGACACAGGTGGTCTCTTAATACAGGTGGTCTCTTGACACAGGTGGTCTCTTAAAACAGGTGGTCTCTTGACACATGTTGTCTCTTGTCACAGGTGGTCTCTTAATACAGTGGTCTCTTGACACAGGTGGTCTCTTAATACAGGTGGTCTCTTGACACAGGTGGTCTCTTAATACAGGTGGTCTCTCGACACAGGTGGTCTCTTAAAACAGGTGGTCTCTTGACACAGGTGGTCTCTTAATACAGGTGGTCTCTTGACACAGGTGGTCTCTTAAAACAGGTGGTCTCTTGACACATGTGGTCTCTTGACACAGGTGGTCTCTTAATACAGTGGTCTCTTGACACAGGTGGTCTCTTAATACAGTGGTCTCTTGACACAGGTTGTCTCTTAATACAGTGGTCCCTTGACAGATAGTCTCTTAATATGGACAAATTTTAATTCAAATAATTACTACTGAGAACTGAAATGGTGGTCTCCTAGTACAGGTGGTCTCGTGAGCAAGTTTGACTGTATAACTTTAATAGTATTTGACTACCTTACTATTATACTGTATTTGATAATCTACATGAGCCCTTGGGTTCTTCTAATAACAAAGTAGTTTCCTATGGTTCATCTAATAACAAAGTATTTTCCTTTGGTTCATCTAATAATAAAGTATCTTCCAATGGTTCATCTAATAACAAAGTATTTTCCTATGGTTCATCAAATAACATGGTTCATCAAATAACGTGGTTCATCAAATAACAAAGTATTCCTATGGTTCTTCAAATAACAAAGTATTTTTCTATGGTTCTCTTATAACAAAGTATTTTCCTATGGTTCATCTTATAACAGAGTATTTTCCTATGGTTCATCTTATAACAAAGTATTTTCCAATGGTTCTTCAAATAACAAAGTATTTTTCTATGGTTCTCTTATAACAAAGTATTTTCCTATGGTTCTTCAAATAACAAAGTATTTTTCTATGGTTCTCTTATAACAAAGTATTTTCCTATGGTTCTTCAAATAACAAAGTAATTTCCTACGGTTCTTCAAATAACAAAGTATTCCTATGGTTCTTCAAATAACAAAGTATTTTCTATGGTTCTCTTATAACAAAGTATTTTCCTATGGTTCTTCAAATAACAAAGTATTTTCCTATGGTTCTTCAAATAACAAAGTATTTCCTATGGTTCTTCAGATAACAAAGTATTTTCTATGGTTCTCTTATAACAAAGTATTTTCCTATGGTTCATCTAATAACAAAGTATTTTTCAATGGTTTATCTAATAACAAAGTATTTTCCTATGGTTCATTTAATAACAAAGTATTTTTTTATGGTTATTCTAATAACAAATTATTTCCTATGGTTCTTCAAATAACGAAGTATTTTTCTATGGTTCTTCTTATCACAAAGTATTTTCCTATGGTTCATTTTATAACAAATATTTTCCTATCGCAAATAATCTATGTTAAGATTTTTTTCTTAGCCCTTATGTTCCTCTAATAAAGTATTTTTCTACGGTTTGTCTAATAACAAAGTACATATAATAACAAAGTATTTTCCTATGGTTTGTCTAATAAATAACAAAGTATTTTCCTATGGTTCTTGAATATAACAAAATATTTTCTTATCACAAATAATCTATGTTAAGATTCCTTCTTAGACATTTGGTTATCCTCTGTACTGGCCAGTTGCTGTAAGGCATTCAGGAGTGTGTCCGGGAAGTGGTGGGCAATCATACGCTTGCTCAAAACAATTTCACGGAAAGTTTGGGCATCAGTCCACTCTGCATAGTAGTCTGGTGACACGTTCCGTGGTCTGTTTGGTAATATAAAAAAAGTAAAATCAAATTCAGTAAATTTTTTGTTAGATCACCTGAGCCGGAGGCTCAAGGTGATCTATTGGGATCACTCTGCGTCCGTCATCTGTCCGTCGGCGTCGTCAACTTTTCTTCAAACGACTTCTTCTCAGAAACCACTTGGCTAATTTTGCCCAAACTTCACATGAATGATCCTTAGATGAATGTTTTTTAGATTTGTTAAAATTAGGTCAGCGCAACATTCAAGATGGCCACCATTACTATATTTGGTCGAAACCTTAAAAAATCTTTTTCTCCAGAACCGCTGGACAGATTTCAACAGTTTTTCTCTTAAAATGATTGCCAACGCCTAGACTATCAAGTTTGTTCAAATGAAGTCCCCGGGTCAAAAATGGCCGTGCTACGGGGATCCAAAGTTTGTATATTGAGATTTTGCATGTTTTTCATATAGACATATAGGAAAAAACTTTAAAAAATCTTCTTCTCTGAAACCACAAGGCACAGAGCTCTCATGTATTACATGTAGCATCAGCTTATGGTCCTCTACTAAGTTTGTTCAAATGGTGACCCTGGGGTCAAATTTGTCCCCGCCCCGGGGGTCACAGTTTTACATAGACTTATATAGGATTTTTTTTTAAAATATCTTCTCGGAAACTACAAGAGCCAAAGGTTTGATATTTTGCATTTACTATAAGCTTATGGTCCTTTACCAAGTTTGGTTAAATGGTGACCCTCGGGTCACATTTGACCCCGCCCCAAGGGTCACATGTTTTGCATAGACATGTATAGGGAAAAACTTAAAAAATCTTCTTCTCTAAAACTGCAAGAGCCAGAGGTTTAATATTTTGCATTTGCTATAAGCTTATGGTCCTCTACCAAGTTTGTTCAAATGGTGACCCAGGGGTCATATTTGGTCCCACCCCAGGGGTCACAGTTTTACACAGGCTTGTATAGGGAAAAACTGAAAAAAATCTTCTTCTATGGAACCACATGGCACAAAGCTCTCATGTATTACATGTAGTATCAGCTTATGGTCATCTGTTAAGTTTGTTCAAATGGTGACCCTGGGGTCAAATTTGTCCCCGCCCTGATTGTCATAGTTTTACATAGACTTACATAGGATTTTTATTTTATAAAAATCTTCTTCCCGGAACTACAAGAGCCAGAGGTTTGATATTTTGCATTACTATAAGCTTATGGTCCTTTACAAGTTTGTTCAAATGGTGACCCTGGGGTCACATTTGACCCCGCCCCAAGGGTCACATCTTTTACATAGACATGTATAGGGAAAAACTTAAAAAATCTTCTTCTCTGAAACTGCAAGAGCCAGAGTTTTAATATTTTGCATTTGCTATAAGCTTATGGTCCTTTACCAATTTTGTTCAAATGGTGACCCCGGGGTCACATTTGACCCTGCCCCGGGGGTCACAGTTTTACATAGGCTTGTATAGGGAAAAACTGAATAAAATCTTCTTCCCTGGAACTGCAGGAGCCAGAGATTTAATATTTTGTATTTGCTATAAGCTTATGGTCCTCTACCAAGTTTGTTCAAATGGTGACCCTGGTGTCAATTTGGCCGCGCCCCCGGGGGTCACAGTTTTACATAGACTTATATAGGACACACAATAAAGTCTTCTTCTCTGGAACTACCAGAGCCATAGGTTTAATATATTGCATTTACTATACTCTTATGGTCCTTTACCAAGTTTGTTCAAATGGTGACTGTGGGGTCACATTTGGCCCCACCCCAGGGGTCATGTTTTACATAGACTTGTATAGGGAAAAAATTAAAAAATCTTCTTCTCTGAAACCACAAAGGTCTCATATATTACATGTAGCCCTGGGGTCACATTTGGTCCTGCCCAAGGTGTTACACTCTAGCACCTTCATTTTGTATTTTATATTTACCAAACTTTTTCAGTGTCTTTATATCAATGTCGTTATACACAACAGAGCCAACATTTCTTGAACAGTCTTAACCAAACTTGCACAGATTGTATATGACCATAAGATTTCGAAGAAGTTTGATAATGTGCCAGTACTCAGGTGATCGATTTAGGGCCATCATGGCCCTCTAGTTTTACTTCTGTTCTTGTTATCAACAGTTCAAGTTAAAATGCATCCACATGCCCCTCGTACTGGCTTCGTCATCCATAGATAAATTAATATTAGGATACAGATATTTATTCAATAATCTGAATAAAGCTTCTCAGACTAACAAGCTCAACAACCTGCAAGGATTACTGAATTTGATTCTGTCATTGGATTTCATAAAAAGATTGTGCTGTTTAGCAACTCATAGCGATTTTCTCTATGAATGTTGGTTAAGTTAGCAGCTGCTGCTCATTTAGTCATTGGAAATTTATCTGGTTTCATGATTGATTGAACTAAATAAGGCAGGGACAGATTCAGTTCAAGAGTGCGGTTGCACTCCCTCTAATCTCAAATCCTGTATTCACCAAAGAAAGGTATAACATTTATTATATTGCTACAGGTGAAATATACGGATTGCTCAAAAGGACATTTTTAAATTATTAATTTAATAACTATTTATAGAATTTCTAAAAAAATACACAAACAGACAGCAGAAATTAGGTTGAATAACAAATAAACAATGAAGAACAGATACAAAACAAATGTTCACATTGTAATAAATAGATTATTTAGCTAGTGGGCTTGCTGGTAGGAATATTTTGCTTTTCCACTCCCTCTAAAAAAACTACACGCCTTCCATCTCATGAACGAACGGCTGATTATCGAGCTCATCCGTGTAATAATCTCTTTGTCTCTTATTTCATATCTGATATACCTAAATAAAGTTACATACCTGTTTGGCACATTTTCCTCCAGAACGTGTAATATCTGTCCAGGAGGTAACAATGGCTCATAGTGTAACATAATTCGGTCTCGATCTTTCATCTCTTCTTCTATAAGTTTCTGTAAACAAAACATACAAATATATGTTAATCAAGAAAACATTGTTATATCCCTTTCAAACTTGAAAAAAAATGTTTGTAAAAGGTTGTTCTTCCTCCACTGGTTTCTGAAAACAATATATATTACTTATTAGCTTCTTGGTTTACTTTCAATTTTGAAACTATCACAAAGGTAACACCTAATTAAACTTCACTCTACAACTCCTGTTAACATTTTTGAATTTTGGTGAGCTTCTGAGCAGTTTAGGATCGCTTCACTTTATATAATACACTAGCACACATGCAGAGAAGGAAAAAAATCTTAAAGGCAGAATATGCTTATTAACACATAAACTGAAACAGTTGACGAAGCACTCGAAAGCGTTACAACTTGGAGAATTACGCTAACAAATAAACTGAATAAAATTAAACTGTACACGCTATGCCGAATAACTTCTTACCGATTTGGGCAGGTAAGAGTGTCCACTGGTTTAATAAATTTAATAGTTGTGTACTTATTACGCTGTATCCCCTACAAGCTGTGCCGACACTAAGCACAACACAGGAAGTGTGTAGATCCAATTGATTTATTTATACCTGCCTTTTTAACGAAGCGTACGTTTCTATTAACGTCTGGGTACATTGGGGGATTTAATGCAAATTTGACGGTAATATTATAAACAAATACTTGACACAAAGTCTCTATCATCTCCGTTAAAGTTAACAATAAACATATTCTGACTTTAAAGGTTGTATTTTTTATTGTCTAAGGTGTTATTGTAAAGTGAAAACACATGTTAATTCATCATAGGGAAAAGAGAAATCAGTGGGTACTATTGGTGACATTAAGCTAGCCTGCCAGTGTCCGGTTAAATTTTCATTTAGTTACTTTTCTAGCTATTAAAATTTTAGGCTCAGTGATTCTTATTTTGGCAATTATTTTTTTTACTTTTAGCACATAAAATATAATTACTACACCAACAAAACCTAAATAAAAGTGTGTACACTGTTACACACAGGTTTGGCATGTATGCGTAACATCTACACACTAATTTAAACTTATATATGAATACTTATTCAAACGTGACATGTATTATCAGAAGATGCAAACCTGGAACCATGCCTCTTGATCACATGTATGGTATTCGTGATCCTGCACGTGGTCACTGAGCTTTCCAAACACCTTTGTCCAAAGTCCACTGGCTAACACTTGGTGCTGCAATAATATGTGTAGAAGTAAATGTTTGTGTAAAGAGTAAGCCTAATTGTCATGTAAAGTTCAGATTGACCTCTGTGATGAGAAGATAGACAAACATTTGATAGTTACAAGATTGACATTGAACTTTGAGATGACAGCATATACAAACACATTGATGGATTTTTGATACGACACAATATACAAAAAAGTGCATGAGAAAATAAGTCTGTACTTCTGAAATCCGAGATGGTATATTGTCTGTTTAATAGTCTGACACCACTGAAAACAACATTTGCAACCATTAAACAGGTGATATTTATCTCAAAGTTCAAAAGTACAGTCCATTTTCTCAAGCACTGTTTTTATATCATGTTACAATTTAACCCTGTAATACTTTAATATATACCGGTATAACTTATTATGTTATGTTTATAGCAATCAAAAACACACATATCTGAGCGGAATTCTTCTGGGGCCAATCTACCATTGACCTAGGTAGATTGTTGCACGTAATGCACAATAGCAAAATGTGACGCTCAAAATTATGATGTGATAGTCGTATGACGTGATGGTCGATAATTATCGCATCATACTTTAGAGCAATACATTATACCATCAAGCACTGCATCATACCAACAACCATTGCATCGTCCATTGATCATTCAATTTCATGGTATAATTGCCCAAAAAGGTTCCATACCTTGGGCAGGTGACATTCTTTGATAGCGTTGAGTATATCTATCCGGAGATTCATCACTTCCAGGAGGCCCAGCCTAGGAACCACATCATACCCCAGGGCCACGGAACATATGAACTCTTCTGTGTAGGGTATTAGGTTTTCACTGAAACAAACACACATATTAAAACACGTGTGTTACAATTGTGTAATATATGCTATAAAATAAGCATGGTGTACATATTTTGCGTTCTGATTTTAACCGTAACAACAGGTAAGTGTAAAGATCGTTTTCCTGATTTGGGCAGGTAAGAGTGTCCACTGGTTTAATAAATTTAAGGGCTATTACATTAAAACATATCATGGACCCCAGGAAGGCAATTTAATAAACATCTATGGGTGAACCCCATTTTCCAAAATGTTGGTTCTTTAAGCTCAATTTTGCATCTATAGGTGGGTGTTCAATTTCAAAAGTGCCTTCCTGGGGTCCCATGTATGTTTTAATGGAATAGCCCCGAAGTATTTATGGTCTATGTTTGGTGAACCAAATTTAATAAAATCAATGAGCCATCTTTTGATCTAAACAAGAGCTGTCGGAGAACAGCGCAGCTTGACTATTCGATTTTTCAGAGAATAATAAATTATATAGCTAGTATATACCATCAGAAAACAATGCTAAAACAATGTGGGGTGGGGTTGGGGGAAGGGGCTTGTATAGAAACTCGGGCCGACATAAAATTATGTGTAATTTGATTATTTTTATCTGTTTTAATCCAAAATTGCTGTCATTTTAAAGAAATTTGTGGTCGAAAGGCATCTCGGAGAGGGAGCTGATATCTGGCAATTTTTATTGTGGCCTCATTTCATTTTTTTTATTGATATTTCATCTGTGTATCTGAATTTAATCTAAATTGTTTTATATATAAATGATTGCGTTCAAGGGCATGGAGGGGAGAGGCAACATAGCTATGTGTAAGAATTGACAAAAACAACACAGAAATATGTAAAAAATAAAATCGAGTTTCGAGTGTTGGGCTGGGGGGGTGAGAGGCAGGGGGTGGGGGCAACATATATGTGTACGAGTGTGGGATGGGGCAACATAGCTATGTGTAAGAATTGACCAAAACAACACAGAAATATGTAAAAAAATAATTTAAAAAAAATCGAGTTTCGAGTGAGGTGGGGAGGTGGGAGAGGCAAGGGCGGGGGAGGGGGCAACAATATGTGTAAGAAGCTATGTAAGAATTGACCAAAACAACACAGAAATATGTAAAAAAAATACAAATAAAATACAAATATTCCAGTTCCGAGTGGAGAAATATGTAAAAAAATACAAATAAAATACAAATATTCCAGTTCCGATAGGAGAGGTGTGTGTGGGTGGGTGTGGGGCCACATGTGTAAGAATTGACAAAAAAAACACAGATATAAAAAATAAAACAAGAGGTCAATGACCTTGAAGCTCTACTGATTGATTTTGATTTCAGGAAGTAGTCGCTACAAACTTGTATTTTGAAAATCTATTTTTAGCCATGGTGGCCATCTTGAATTTCCGGCCGACCTGAAATTTTGCTAGGATCAATTAGACATCAAAAGCAACATTCCTGTGAAGTTTTATGAAAATCCGTCAAGTAGTTTCAGAGGAGTAGTTGCTACAAGTTTTCATTATATAACTCTATGTAAACAAAGATGGCCACTGGCAGCCATGTTTAAAGTCGAATCAAAATAATGTTCGACTCGGATAACCATCATGTCATGCTGATCATTTTAGAAAAAGTCCCATATCAATATCACTTATAGTTTTCAAGAAGTAGTCGCTACAAACTTATTTTTTAAAAATCTATTTTTAGCTGTGGTGGCCATCTTGAATTTCCGGCCGACCTGAAATTTTGCTAGGATCAATTAGACATCAAGAGCAACATTCCTGCGAAGTTTCATGAAAATGCGTCAAGTAGTTTCAGAGGAGTAGTCGCTACAAGTTTTCATTATATAACTATGAAAACAAAGATGGCGGCTGACAGCCATGTTTAACGTCGAATCAAACGATTTTTGACAAGGACCAACATCATGTCATGCTGATCATTTTAGAAAAAGTCCCATATCAATATCACTTATAGTTTTCAAGAAGTAGTCGCTACAAACTTATTTTTTAAAAATCTATTTTTAGCCATGGTGGCCATCTTGAATTTCCGGCCGACCTGAAATTTTGCTTGGATCAATTAGACATCAAGAGCAACATTCCTGTGAAGTTTCATGAAAATCCGTCAAGTAGTTTCAGAGGAGTAGTCGCTACAAGTTTTCATTATATAACTCGATGTAAACAAAGATGGCCACTGGCAGCCATGTTTAAAGTCGAATCAAAATAATGTTCGACTCGGATAACCACCATGTCATGCTGATCATTTTAGAAAAAGTCCCATATCAATATCACTTATAGTTTTCAAGAAGTAGTCGCTACAAATTTGTATTTTGAAAATTTATTTTTAGCCGTGGCGGCCATCTTGAATTTCCGGCCGACCTGAAATTTTGCTAGGATCAATTAGACATCAAGAGCAACCTTCCTGTGAAGTTTCATGAAAAATCCGTCAAGTAGTTTCAGAGGAGTAGTCGCTACAAGTTTTCATTATATAACTCTATGTAAACAAAGATGGCCGCTGGCAGCCATGTTTAACGTCGAATCACAACGATTTTCGACAAGGACCAACATCATGTCATGCTGATCATTTTAGAAAAAGTCCCATATCAATATCACTTAGAGTTTTCAAGAAGTAGTCGCTACAAACTTGTTTTTTAAAAATCTATTTTTAGATTTGGCGGCCATCTTGGATTTCACATCAACATGAATTTTTGCTAGGATCAACTAGACTTCATGGGCAACATTTCTGTAAAGTTTCATGAAAATCCATTTAGTAGTTTCAGAGGAGTAGTCGCTACAAAAAAAAAGTTTACGTACAGACGGACGGACGGACGGACGGACACTGCAGAGATCAGCAGAGCTAAAAATGAGTTTCGAGTGGGGGTGGGTAGGGGTGTGGGGTTGGGGAGAGGTCAACACATATAGATGTAAAAAGCTATGTGTAAGAATTGACTAAAACAACACAGAAATATGTAAAAAAAAAAAGTTTCAAGTGGGGTGGAGGAGGGAGCCCATGCCCCAATATGGGTGAAGTATGAATAAGATGCATAATGCTATAAGAAATCCCAAACCAAAATTATAGATATATACATGCTTACATGCAAACCTAGATCTGCCTTTATTGCACATTTTATGGGCCATCACAATTTGGGTTCCATGGGAGCCCAGAATTTGCAGAAGACAAAATTACTTACCCAACCCTTTACAACATACTATAAGGAAACCAATTCCCATATTTTGTTTAGCTAGGACAAGAAATGTAAGAGATATAGACCTGTAAACACAGCTTACACTCAACATTTGATGTGGAACAGACACATTTTATCAGAATTTGGGTTCCATGGGAGCCCAGGGGTTACAGGAACCAAAATTACTTAAGCAGCCCTTAAGATATTGCTATAAGGAAGCTAATGGTCAAATTTGGTTGTGCTAGTTTAAGAAATGTAAGAGATATAGACTTGTAAACACGGCTTACACGCACAATTTGATGTGAAATGGGACACATTTTATGGGCTATTATAATTTGGGTTCAATGGGAGCCCATGGGTTACAAGAACTAAAATTGCTTATGCAGCCCTTAAGATAATGCTATGAGGAAGCCCATGGCCAAATTTGGTTGTGCTAGGATAAGAAATGTAAGAGATATAGACTTGTAAACACAGCTTACACGCAAACCTTGATGAAGGACGCTGATGCCAAAGCCGACGTGATTACATAAGCTCTCTTATTCTTCGAATAGTCGAGCTAAAGTCTTTAATTATATTCCACCTATAAATTGTTGTCTTATAAAATAGAAAGTGTTGGAGGAATTTCAATTGTGAAACCAAAGTTTTATCGGGAACATAATTTCTTCTGACAACTTTGCTTTTCGGCATAATTACTTTCCTCTTTGCTGTCTCCTGATGACTCTTGCTTTTCTACATAAATACTACCTACCTAATAAGTTCCCCGGGTGGTGCAAAAGCAAAGCAGATGAGATCGGGATACAGGGGACGCAACTCTATTGCCAACAATGCTGCCACACCAGCACCCAAACTATGACCAGTGATAACCAATCGAAAATCCTGCAAACCCAAGTTTTAAGACTGATCTATGCCAAACAAGAATAAGAAAGCTGCGTTCTGTTTAATTTTTTATGGTATAGAATTATGTAGGGTGAAAGATATGTAGGGGATTTTATTTTTTTTCATCAATAACTTTAGTTTTTTTGTGCCATTTGAAGCCAATAACAAATTTCAGCATGAAATCTGTGCAATGATTTTTTTAACCAAATCCAATACCCACACTCTCTTCTGTTTAGTTAATATGTGTGTTACAATACCCCAAATAAATTTGTTTGACTTTCAAGATAAATATTATCTATTACGGGAAAGAACACCCAGTTTACATGTGAATATAAACACTCAATCAGCAAATAACTGATTTTTATTCAGTGACATGTATACATGAAAACTTGAACACAGACGCAAAGAAGTCTGTAGCAATAGATTTGTGAATTTGAAGAAATAAAGCTCATCCATTAGCGAGTTAGGTTTTGTTTATACTATATCAAACAACTTGCCCATGTAGCTCAATTGGTAATGTGCTCATCAATTATTACCCGCGAGTGTACTTTTAGCATGGGGTCGGAGTTCAATGAAGCAGTTCTTCTGTTATGTAACACTATTGAATTCCATCAAAACATCTTGTTTCTATTTAGTAAATATTCAATAATGATAGTTGTGCAATGTTTGTCAACGTATTTTGTGTTTTTCAAGTTAAAAGTTACAGCTGATGTAAAAAATGAGTAATGAGTCAAACAGGTGGTGGTGTTCTTATTAGGGGAAATACGGTAGTTGACTTCAAAATCAGTGTTCAATGTTACCTTGACCTTACTGAAGGCAGTGTCCAGTATATCCTCAGTCAGTAGTTTGTTTCTGATGTACTTGGCCGAGTGAAACATGCCCGTGTGTACGGAGCCCTGTATACCATTCACCTCAATGGGAGCCCTCTCTACACCCAGGTCTGTTAGTATATCCTGCAACACAAGAAGCAAGTATGGGATAACTTTGATTAAATAAATGAATTTCTGTTTAAAGTTATCTGTCTTTAGTTCATAGATGATTTCACCAACTGATCTGTCTTCATCTACCTGCATGTACGTAACGTATGTATGTTAGGATATATGTATGTATGCCGAATGTATGTAACACTGCTTGTAAAGGAATCTTTTCTTTACTTTATGGGTTACAGTACTGAAACCTAGTACATGTATTCCCTAAGGGTTGTAGATATACAGATTGTTTTTTGAATTTTTGTTCGACCCCTGGGGCCTGGGTCAAAAGTCAAAAATGATCTTGCTCCTACAAACTAACCCTTAAACTGCTTATAATAGCCTTTGCGTCCATTGTAAACCCAGATCAGCATGCGGGTAACTCGCAGGCTGATCAGAGTTTACAATGTCTGACTGCTGATCAGTCATTTCCCCCAAAACACCCCTTTGTCACATAAATGGAATGGTCTTAAGTTCAAAGAAAGAACAGTCCATTATATATACGCAGAAGGCGAACATGTTTTCATTTACAATGTTGTATAGTTATAATGGGACTCGAACTATGTAATATATGGTTCAAATATTGACCAAGAAGGGCAGCAGGTCACAGGGGTAAAAAAAAAAAATGATATCTTCAATCTTGTCATCATGTGTATTAAATTAAAGGTCTTCGAGAGTACTTTAAGTTCAGCTGGTTTTCAATCTTTCCACATGGAAAGGAGCTCTATAAGCATTTTGCTTTCATTCCAATCCATTTATTTTTTAAGTCACATTTGTATGGCATGTTAACTTCGAAATAAAATATGTTCTCAACTAACCTTCACAGGACCACTAGCACCCTGAGAGGCCAAAAGATCTCATCTAGTAAGAGTTATTCATCTTCACTTGATAGCGAATTCTTCTCAATTAGACCAGATGCAACAGTGAGTCCTGGTGACAATTGCCGTTAATTTGACTATTGCGATAGAAAAAACTATCATGATACTATTGCGATAGTGAGATAATAGCATGATAGTATCCCAATAGTATTGCAAAATTTAACATACCATTGAATTTCTAGTGAAACTGTTTAGATATACCAAAACGATCATGTATAACACAGTATTGACTGTATTGTGTTTCCTTTACTATCAAAGTACACCCAAGCACTTGCTTTGTTTGTGGTTTATTGTATGGGTGTGGTAAGATACTGAATTATTAGATTGACAGACCTGCATTCTTTTTAATGACTATCAAAAACCTTTGATAGCTCATCATACTATCGGCAATTGTTAGATATAGTTCAATTTAGCATCGACGCATTGCTATTGAATTAGTCGATGCACCAATGCACTACTATACAAGACTAAAGAAAAAGAATGATAAATGTGGTTTACTTACTAGGTTTTGTTTTAAAAGCATAGATGAGACAAGAAAACGTAACAAATATACTGCAGATGTTATATAAGCTTACCTCTAAGGATAAGGTTCCCCTGACTGAGACAACAATAGACTGGGACTCTGCATCTTTACTAACATAAAATGGTATGGAGTAAATCTGAAAATACGAGAATCAGTCTATAATACAAATGTATATTCAGTGTTTGAGAAAATATCTCCTGCATGTTAAAGGGTCAATTAATTGCTTTGCAGCATGGGTCGCTGACATTTCCTTTGTATTTGCATAGTTGTAAATCATTTAATTGAAGTTGTAGCATGGTCAGTGACATTTCCTTTGTATTTGCACTGCCACGTCCACCATGTTTAAATCAAACAATCTGATAAGATCACACTCTATTACATATCAATCAGCAATTATAAAGTTGAAGAGTTGCTTTTTACTTACAAATATCCTATATATATATTTTTGTACTGACATAAGGGTTATTCCATTAAAACATAACCTGGACCCTAGTAAGGCAATTTAATAAATATCTATGGGTGAATCCTACTTTCTGAAATATGGTTCTTCAAACTCAATTTTGCATCTTTGGGTGGGTGTTCAATTTAATAAACATCTATGGGTGAACCCTATTTTCCAAAATCTGGTTCTTTAAACTCAACTTTGAAAGATTTTACAGGTAACTTAGGGCAGAAAAAAGTAATGACCTGGTTCTCAGGCCCGCCTGCATGTCTTTTTTTGGTGCCGCATTGCCGACTTTATCTCAAAAATAATAAAATAAAAATTGGAAATGCGCTACCGAAATTTCAAAAAAAAAGTTCCGCATCCAAGTTCGTTCCGGTTTTTACATGCAACTACCTCAGGGGAATCCCCTTGTGGGTAGACTGGTGCGCGGCCGACTATCTGCCGCTCTGCTCGCTAGCTTGTGAGTGTTGCAGTCGTACGGGTACCAATCTAGGAGTCAGACGCTTGAGACGCTTGGAACTAGTAGGTGCTACAGAACAGGCAATTTATTCAAGCGTCTAATCGACAAAGTCTCACAACAACATGCAATAGTTCTTGCGTGATCTAATACAAATATACGGACTTATTGTGATTGAAAGAAGCATAAGTCGGGAAGAAATGATAAGGTAATGATCGACAATAGAGATGAGCTGATCCAACTGGTTATTGCACATGTATTTCGAGATATTTTGCATGTATTGGAATTAAAAGTTTGGATAAAAAAAAAATCGCTCGCGTGTGTGTTGACCACTGTAAAATTGTAAAAAAAAATGCGCCCGCCCGCATCTCTTCTCAGAAAAAGTGGCCTGAGAACCAGGTAATTAAGTTTTTGTGGCCTTATGTTATTTAAAAAAATTTGCATGATAAAAAAAATGCATGTTTAGTATAAACCTTAGATTTGGCTCGTGTCGAAAAGTGATAAATACTTCAAAAATGCCAGCACTTGTATTTATCACTTTTCTTACACTCCCAAAAATACAGCTGAAATTCTAAGTTACTATAAACCATGTAATTCTTATATTTGTCCATTACTGTTTGAGTAGTCAAAAAGATTCCCGCCTACTACCAACCTCGTTATGAAAGCATGCACAGATAATGTCATCCATCTCTGTCCCGGTCTGTAAACGGAAGGCCGCAGTGTTGGCCAGGTATTTATCATCGTCTTCTATTTGTGGGGGGCGTTGCTTGGAATACCATCTAATAATAACAATCATTCAATAACACAAAAAGCATTCAAACAAATTGAACAAGCTTATTTAACACAACTTCTGTACAGCAGTCAGCCATATCTCTCTTTGTGGATAAAGTATTGGCCTAGGCTTGGATAATTACTTCAAATTGAGTATTTTACAAAATGAAATTGCTAAATTTTGGTTCTTCTCAAATGGGACGCAGACTAAATTTTAAGGTCAACAGCAGAATGCTCTATTGCTTGACCTAGCTCAAGTACCTGAGATTCCGAGATACTTAACTAACTGTAACAAAACCTTAACCCATAACCCGCTAAGCACGACTATAATAGCCTTTGCTTCCATTGTAAACCCAGATCAGCCTGCGAGTAACTCAGGGTTAACAATGTCTGGCTGCTGATCAGTCATTTACCCCAAAACACCCCTTTGTCAAATAAATGGAATGGTCTTAATTCAAAGAAAGAACAGTCCATTATATATATGTAGCGGGCTAAGGGTTAATAGAAACCTTTGAGTAAAATTGTACCAACCTTTTCAGATATAAAGGGCACACTTTCTGCCATAGGAGTATTCTTTCTGATATTATGTTCACATTAATAGTGTAAAATTACTGTCATGTACTATATAGTTGACACTGCTCATGCCTAAAATATGCAACTGGTTGGAAATTTCACTTGACCACACCCCATCCATTAGATCTTTTATTTAAAGATGGCTGATCAATAATACTTGAATCTTTTGTTACACAAATTTAGAATGGTACGGTCTAGCATAAGTTGGAAATCTTGTTAGTTCAGGCACGGAACAATCTAGCCTACCTTAGTTGAGGCAAAAGTCTGCATGTAGCCGTGATAGGATTATTAAGACCAATATAATAGAACCATCCATAACTGCCCAGAGCAAACTTCATGTAGTGTGCTGCCTCCTGGAAGCCCATCCAGGCCTTACGTGGAGTCTCCGGTGATACAGCATGCTTGTGGGGCTTACATCTGAAACACAAAAATCAATACTGCATGCTCCTCAAATTGTTGGTGCTAATAACACTCAAACTTTTGAGGCTAATAAGTAAATTTATAACACACAAGCTTTTGGGGCTAACAACACTCAAGCTTTTGTAGCTAGTAACACTCGAATGTTTGAGGCTAATAACACTCAAACTTTTGATAACACTGTTTCTTGACCAAATTCCTTATAAATCAGTCTTCATTAATTTTACACAAGTTTTCAACTGCTGTCTTTGTATACAACTGCAAAGTATGCTTAAAATACAATACATTATGTTGTGTCAACATTTTTTGTCGACCGTTTTAGCATAATTATGTTGACATCTGATTGATATGTACAAAATACTAGTAATATTAATAAACCAACCGACCTGCAAAGCTACCCGTTTTATGCATTATTGCAGTGTTCATGTGACACAATGTAATAGTACATTTAATAGTCCACGTGAGTTTTTGTGATACCGTATGGTAGTGAAACTATTTATTTCACAAAGTTTGCTATTTTGAATGGATGAGTTACCATGCTATAAGACTTTTAAAAACATTGTCAGTGGCTTCATTTTACTCTTTAATAATTATATTCTGCCTTTAATACCTGACATATAGATCTGCATGTATATTGATGATCAACGTTTAAATGATGGTGACCGAACACAAACCTGAGTCTGCCAGGTAGAAACGGAGCATCGACCACATCTAGACTTTGTCTCGTCTGTTTCTGTTTGTTATACACCAGCGATAAACCCACCATTATGTCACTGGTAACCAGCTCTTCCTTCTTTATACACATAACATAGAAATAAATGCAACAATTATGTCACTGGTAACCAGCTCTCCCTTCTGTGTACTCATATCATAGAAATAAATACAACAATTCTCTTTATTCTGATAGAAATAAATACAACAATTATGTCACTGGTAACCAGCTCTTCATTCTTTGTACACATGTCATAGAAATAAATACAACAACTATGTCACTGGTAACCAGCTCTTCATTCTTTGTACACATGTCATAGAAATAAATACAACAATTATGTCACTGGTAACCAGCTCTTCATTCTTTGTACACATGTCATAGAAATAAATACAACAACTATGTCACTGGTAACCAGCTTTTCATTCTTTGTACACATGTCATAGAAATAAATACAACAATTATGTCACTGGTAACCAGCTCTTCATTCTTTGTACACATGTCATAGAAATAAATACAACAACTATGTCACTGGTAACCAGCTCTTCATTCTTTGTACACATGTCATAGAAATAAATACAACAACTATGTCACTGGTAACCAGCTCTTCATTCTTTGTACACATGTCATAGAAATAACTTAAACTACAACAATTATGTCACTGATAACCAACCCTTCCTTCCTTATACATGTCATACAAATAAATACAACAAAGTCAATAATGGAATGTTTAAAAGTATATGATAAAATCGTGACAAAGTGCTTTAATCTGCAGTATGTTTATTTTCAACATTTACGGAGATAATGCATACTTTCTGTCAATAATTAGTGTATAATAATACTATAGAATTTGCATTAAATCTCAGTGGTATAATGCTAAGCATGTATTACCTTGAAAAGTTGTGCACACAGCCTGGATAATGTGGCGAACACGTGCTTGTTCTGTTCTGTGTTCAAACAACAAAATACGTTCTTCCACCTGAAAAAAACAACATACATAGAGATACTCTCGTTTTATCAAATTAATAAACATTGTAAGTGTCAATTTGTCAAACAGCAACACTAACCAGTCGTAGGATAATACATTAAAGTAACTATCCCACCAACAAGAGCCAAAATGTACAACATCTGTACACCGTTTCGAAACCTACTGATCCAACACAATATACCGGTAAACGGCTCTAACCAGCCAGGCCAAACCCCAAGACAGGTGTGTCGAATTAAATGTTACCAACTCATAATTCATTTTACGCATAAATGATATTCAATTTAGTGTATTTTAAGAACCATTGAATAAACCTATACTTTTAATTGGCACGGATGTTATTATATGACCCGAACGCCTGGACAGAGTTTTGATGAAGAGTTTTGTAGTGTAATTTTGCCGTTATTTGGTAGGTAAATTTCTTTTAAGTAGCTATCCTGCCAACAACAGCCAAATTTTACAACTTATGTACACCGTATTTAAACCTACTGATAACGAGTCACATTCCTAACTCTATAGACACAGTATAGATGGCTTTAACCTGTTAACCAGCAAGGCTAAACCCCAAAACCGGAGCATTGAATTAAGAGTTTTGATGAACAGTTTTGAAGTGTAATTTTGGCATTATTTGGCGGGTTATATTAGTTTCCTTAATGTAATTCTGACTGGTAATCTAGAATTTCCAATGATTGTCCATCACAGTATTCTATAGTAAGATTCTACAATACAAATGTTTAAAAAAATGCATCTGCCAAACTTGGTCTAAACATTCTGGGCAGATAAACAATGGTAAAGCGCAAACAAACTATATTTTAATTTGGGCCATATTATTGCACAAGCCATATTTAGGGGTACCTTTTCTCCCAGTCTTGTGTGGTAATGACAGACGGGTGTTCTTCAAGTCTGAAGTCGAAACAGGCACAGATGAGTAGAGACTGTATTACAGCAGTGATCCATCCTCCCAGGACAGCAACACACATGAGCGTGAACACGCGGGCATTACATTCTGACAGATGCAGCAGTATAGTCACAGTACCTGTAGGGAGCGAAGTGGTGATAATTAGCGTCCTGACCTTAAGGAATCTAAGAATTCTGACATAAAAATACTTTTTTCAATTACTTTTTAATGTGGTTTGTTAGGGAATAGTAGATTCGTAAAGTATAAGGGTGTTCCATGGAACACTTGTGTCGCCTGCCATGTGCTTATTTAAAGTTATGAGCTAGGTCAGGTTGCATGTTAAAGTTTTATGACAAGGGACATAACCCTGCCAAAATGTAAGCGTCATTGGACATGTGTAACGATATTCCTTGATTTAAGATGCAATTAAAGTGTGATGACAGACGATAACAACAGATGACGACAAAGTGATCCCTAAGTGTCTGCCATGCTACACAGGTGATACAATCAGCTCATATAAGGCTCAGATAAGGTACATTACAGTCTGATGTTTTTTCTTCATTTACTGTGGCCGGGATAGTTGCTTCTAAAACTTTCTCCTCTCTGATCCCTGCGGGTTCGAATCTCACTGGGAGCTTGACTTGTCAAGTGAGAAAGTGTTGATTCTTGCCTAACATGTGCTAAAAATGAGGGAATACACCATTCAAACCTATCCTTTACTAACTGATATAAATACACTCAAAATAATGCTGTATTATTAAAGTGCTAATTTTAATGAGGCCAAATAAAATTATACCTGAGTTTACTGTAACCCGACCGACCCGCTGAAAACACCCCCGACTCATTTTTTTTTTATTGAAAAAAAAAAAAAAATTAAAAAAAAATTAAAAAAAAAAAAAAAAAAAGTTTTTTTTATTTTTTTTAATAATTATGTTCACGCTATCACGGCCGACTCATGTGCTCATTGTCCTGCTGTTGGAACTGACCCTCTTCCGGACTTGCGAAAAATAAATTAAACTGTTTTACCCCTTTGCAATAATTGCAAGTGATTGGGAAAAGATCCAGTTGTTGCCATGCCTTTTGGGAAACAATAACACATGTATACACAATTTCATATTGTTATCTACTATTGTAGTTTTTAAAATACCACATTTTCCCATTCATCAAAGTTCATCGCCACCTTAAATTAACTTCGCCAAAAAATAAAATAAAAAAATAAAATAAAATAAAATGCCTACCTACCTACCCAATTTTTTTCAGCAATGTTACAGTAAACACAGGTATAATTTTATTTGGCCTGATCGATCATTCTTAATTTTCATGATTATCCCATTAATTTAACATTTTAAAACTGAGCTTAAAAAAGTGGTTGTAACCCTTGAGATGAAAATGTTTCATTGCAGTGAAGTATATTAAGTTACGTGTGTTGTCTAAAACAAAAATTGCAAAAGCTGGCCCAATTTAATAGCATTTATTCCAGGTCTAAGTGAAAGAGCAGGATTTCTCAGTGAAAGAAAATTCATAATCATTAACATTTTTACTCCGAACACAGGAAAAGAAATAAACAACTGTGATGTTGAGTCATGACATCAATAAAGTGTCTTGTGCTGAGATAAATTACTTTAGTGCAGTGTTTGATTATAAAGCTATAAGCTAAACTAGATGGTGATCGGTCTTAATGTCAATAAAGTGTTAAGGACGTCAACATCAATTGCAAGAGATACCTGCAGATTTAAGTGCTGTGTTTGATTATAAGGAAATCCTACAATTCAAAACTACATCTTGTTTTTCCTCCAATCACAATGCTCAAAGTGGGAAAAAAAACACATGCCTACCATCTTGTGAAGGATTTTCATATAATCAAACCAATATATTTGTGTCAGACACAAAGGGAACATTCTTACCCATGAGTGTCCACATGAATTCTGCCACAAGTGCAGCTATCCTGATATAAAGCAGTTTCGGGATTCCTTTCCGTGGGCTGTCATTCAGTACTGTCCCCTGCATGCTAGCCCTCACAATTACCACAACTGTCACTATGTTCACTATGAAACAAATCATCTGTCCCAGTAGGTAGGTATTGATCATTTGACCACCACTACAGGAGTCAAGCTCATGGTGAAATCTTCCAAATTCTACCAATGCTGAAAGAAGGCTGAAAAGGAAAAAAAAAAAAGTGAATAAAACAACAAATGACACTGTAAGTGACAAATGCCCCCAAAGTGTCCTTTGACCTCTAAGTGTGACCTTGACCGTGGAGCCATGGACATGGATTTTGTGCGCGACATGTTGTCTTGTGGTGAGCACTTGTGCCAAGTTATTTCAAAATCCGTCCAGGAATGCCAGAGTTATTGACCGGACACGATTTGACCTTTGCCCTTTAAGTGTGACCTTGACCTTGTAGCCACGGACCTGGATTTTGTGCGCAACATATCGTATTGTTGTGGTGAGTACTTGTGCCAATTTATTTGAAAATCCTTCAAAGAATGCCAGAGTTATTAACTGGACACTATTTGACCTTTGACCTGTAAGTGTGACCTTGACCTTAGAGCCATGGACCTGGGTTTTGTGTCGTGTTGTTGTGGTGAGCACTTTTGCCGAGTTATTTGAAATCTGTCTATGATTGTCAGAGTTATTAACCGGACACGAAAGCACTTTATTTTGACTTTTGATCTCTAAGTTTGACCTTGACCTTGGAGACACGGACCTCGATTTTGTGCGCGACACGTCGTCTTGTTGTGGTGAGCAATTTTTATTTGAAAATCGGTCCATTATTGTCAGAGTTATTAACCGGACACGATTGTATGGACGAATGAACGAACGAAGGGACTGACTGACGGACAGTCCGACTACTGTATGCCACCCTTCGGGGGCATAAAAAGAAACTGACAGTAAATGTTCTGCAAAGGGTATGTCTGTGACAGCTTTTGCATTATTTAATATGACAATTTCTGAAATTTACTGCTGCAGTACTTTACAATATTCTGTTGTTCTATTTCAAATTTTCCAGAAATGTTATAATGGAACTTAAAGGGAATGTAGCGACACAGTCAAACCATCTTTATTATCGAGAGTTCTGAAAAACTTGAATAAGGGTAAAAGAATCATCAAAATCGGATGATAAACAAAGAAGATATGATCATCTGTTAAAACGGATATGGAAGTGGCCATTTTGAGAGCTATGACATCACGGTTCTAAATGACCATATATGGAATATCTGTAAATATGAAAATTTACTGATTTATAGGGGAAAATGACAGCAACTGTATGAAAAAATATGTAATACTTAATGACAATAATGCTTATATCACCATTAAAATAATATGCATTGATTTGTAGTGATTTTCTTTGTTTTAAATGATATTTATCAATATTCCATTTATGGAACTATGACGTCATAGTTCTCAAAATGGCAGCTTCTATATATCTGTTTTAGAACAACCTTTAACCGGTCATATCTTTTTTGTTTATCATCCGATTTTGGTAATTCTCTCACATTTTTTCAAGTTTTTCAGAACTCTCAATAATAGAGCTTGTTAGGCCGTGTCGCTACATTGCCTTTAAACAATTATGTATAATAAAGTACATTTAATAAGGCCATATCAAATTAATTCCCAGTTTATCATCCAAATTTTGGAAAAAATTGGGGCGGGGGGTGCAATTTTATTTTTTATTTTCCTGAGATGACATCAAACATCACAAAAATATTAATAACCAGAAGTATTATGTTTTGAACACTCTCTTTATTACCAATTGTCACTGCTATAGCATACATTTGTATTTATAATGATATAAACTACCATGTATGTGAGTTTTAAAAGTTGAAGTTCTCAATATAACTTACTTCTTCTTGTTTGAAACAGTTCCCCTTTTATTTACGAATGACTGTTTGCCAGATTATGAGGCACAACTCACATACGGGATATTTATCATCTGGTTCTACAAGGTCAACTGACGAACCACAGTAATAACATACCGATTCGAAGCCAGCAGAAAAATATGGTAGTTCCACTGACATGTCACAAGTTACATTTTTTCTAACAAATACCGAATGTAAAATATGATTGTCCTCTGTTTCAACATCTTGAAGGACAGAACCACATGTATATTGTAGGTCAGCTAAGATTTGAAGCAAATCAGTTTTTTTTTGTTTTTTTTCAAAATAAAAATTGTCCAGGTGGCATTAAATATTCGGGACGGGCGGGGATGATAAACTGGGAATTAATTCGATAGGGCCTAAGTTGAATATTATTATATTATCAAACAAATGGCCCAGGACCAATATGGCCTGAGGATGAAATATCTCCAATAACAATAAAGAGATATGTACATGTAGTATTTCTGATGCAAACTAGAACTATCACTGATGGCGATGAATACCCACATTTAAATTCTAAGTCAAACAACGGGGCATAATTCTGAAATAAATTAGGCAACCAACAATGGGTGATGTAGAAGGACATAAGGTCATCAATTGTTATGTGTATATGAAGTTTTGGGAACAACCCATTCAAAACTGTTCAAGCAATGCAAGTAATAAAAATGTGTTAATTTGGAACGGGACGTTATAGACAACGCGATTCCTATATACTGTATAATCCCTAAATAAACGCCCCGGGGGCGTAACATTTTTGAAAAGGGGGCGCTTCAGACCATAAATAACAAGAGGTCAATGACCTTGAAGCTCTACTGATTGATTTTGATTTCAGGAAGTAGTCGCTTCAGACTTGTTTATTGAAAATCTATTTTTAACCGTGGCGGCCATCTTGAATTTCCGGCCGATCTGAAATTTTGCTAGGATCAATAAGACATTAAGAGCAACATTCCTGTGAAGTTTCATGAAAATCCGTCAAGTAGTTTCAGAGGAGTAGTCGCTACAAGTTTTCATTATATAACTCTATGTAAACAAAGATGGCCGCTGGCAGCCATGTTTAACGTCAAATCAAAACGATTTTCGACAAGGACCAACATCATGTCATGCTGATCATTTTAGAAAAAGTCCCATATCAATATCACTTAGAGTTTTCAAGAAGTAGTCGCTACAAACTTGTTTTTTAAAAATCTAATTTTAGATTTGGCAGCCATCTTGGATTTCACATCAACATGAATTTTTGCTAGGATCAACTAGACTTCATGGGCAACATTTCTGTAAAGTTTCATGAAAATCCATTCAGTAGTTTCAGAGGAGTAGTCGCTACAAAACAAAAGTTTACGGACAGACAGACGGACGGACGGACACTGCACCACGGCATAAGCTCTGCTGATCTCTGATCAGTAGAGCTAAAAATGAGTTTCGAGTGGGGGTGGGTAGGGGTGTGGGGGTTGGGAGAGGGCAACACATATATGTGTAAGAAGCTATGTGTAAGAATTGACTAAAACAACACAGAAATATGTAAAAAAAAAAATGAGTTTCAAGTGGGGTGGAGGAGGGAGCCCATGCCCCAATATGGGTGAAGTATGAATAAGATGCATAATGCTATAAGAAATCCCAAACCAAAATTATAGATATATACATGCTTACATGCAAACCTAGATCTGCCTTTATTGCACATTTTATGGGCCATCACAATTTGGGTTCCATGGGAGCCCAGAATTTGCAGAAGACAAAATTACTTACCCAACCCTTTACAACATACTATTAGGAAACCAATTCCCAAATTTAGTTTAGCTAGGACAAGAAATGTAAGAGACCTGTAAACACAGCTTACACGCAACATTTGATGTGAAACAGACACATTTTATGGGCTATCAGAATTTGGATTCCATGGGGTCCCAGGGGTTACAGGAACCAAAATTACTTAAGCAGCCCTTAATATATTGCTATAAGGAAGCTAATGGCCAAATTTGGTTGTGCTAGTTTAAGAAATGTAAGAGATATAGACTTGTAAACACAGCTTACACGCAAAATTTGATGTGAAATGGGACACATTTTATGGGCTATCATAATTTGGGTTCAATGGGAGCCCATGGGTTACAGGAACTAAAATTGCTTATGCATCCCTTAAGATAATGCTATGAGGAAGCCCATGGCCAAATTTGGTTGTGCTAGGATAAGAAATGTAAGAGATATAGACTTGTAAACACAGCTTACACGCAAACCTTGATGTGGGACGCTGACGCCAAAGCCGACGTGATTACATAAGCTCTCTTATTCTTCGAATAGTCGAGCTAAAGTCTTTAATTATATTCCACCTATAAATTGTTGTCTTATACAATATCATGTCATACTGATCATTTTGGAAAAAGTCCCATATCAATATCTCTTATAGTTTTGAAGAAGTAGTCGCTACAAACTTATTTATTTTAAATCTATTTTTAGCTGTGACGGCCATCTTGAATTTCCGGCCGACCTGAAATTTTTCTAGGATCAACGAGACATCAAGAGCAACATTCCTGTGAAGTTTCATGAACATCTGTCAAGTAGTTTCAGAGAAGTAGTCGCTACAAGTTTTTACTATATAACTCTATGTAACCAAAGATGGCCACTGGCAGCCATGTTTAACGTCGAATCAAAATAATTTTCCACAAGGATCAACATCATGTCATGCTGATCATTTTAGAAAAAGTCCCATATCAATATCTCTTATAGTTTTGAAGAAGAAGTCGCTACAAACTTGTTTATTTTAAATCTATTTTTAGCTGTGGCGGCCATCTTGAATTTCTGGCCGATCTGAAATTTTGCTAGGATCAATTAGACATTAAGAGCAATATTCCTGTAAAGTTTCATGAAAATCTGTAAGTAGTTTCAAAGGAGTAGTCGCTACAAGTTTTTACTATATAACTGTATGTAAACAAAGATGGCCGCTGGCAGCCATGTTTAACTTTGAATCAAAACGATTTTCGACAAGGACCAACATCATGTCATGCTGATCATTTTAGAAAAAGTCCCATATCAATATCACTTATAGTTTTCATGAAGAAGTCGCTACAAACTTGTTTTTTAAAAACCTATTTTTAGATCTGGTGGCCATCTTGGATTTCACATCAACATGAATTTTTGCTAGGATCAACTAGACTTCATGGGCAACATTTCTGTAAAGTTTCATGAAAATCCATTCAGTAGTTTCAGAGGAGGTCGCTACAAAAAAAAGTTTACAGACAGACGGACAGACAGACGACGGATGCCGCACCACGGCATAAGCTCTGCTGATCTCTGATCAATAGAGATAAAAATGCATAATTTAACTTTTAAATTAGGCATTATTTAATGATTTTCTTTACCAAGAAAACCAAAGTAGGTCAGTCAATCAATTAATGCATTGGATATTAAGTTTTCTAGTGATTTTGTGTGTTCCATTGTGAATGAAACAGATTAACGTGCATCTTTTGGTAAGTTTAAAAAAAAAATCTCAAAAAATGGTGGTGTGAGGGTGCATTTATTAGGGGAGGGGCATTTATTAGGGATTATGCGGTAGCCCTCACTTTACTTAGCTTTACTTAGCTAAAGCAGGGGTATAAATATATAAACAAAACTTGCATCATCTGTAAAGTAGTATCAGAGAAGAATACATTTGGTGTGGGCCTAATTCAACACCCTTACCACCACCCAACTGAACATACATGTACTCGACATGAACATGTCATGACCTGCAACACCATCTAAGGATGATACAAACACAATCTACTGCCCAGTTTCTCGAGCAGTTCAGGAGTTATAAACAAGACCACCTTGACAAATGACTTTTAAGATGAAAAGTATCTTAAAGGCTTGAAAACGAATCACTGAATATGGTACTCAGTACAAATTTATTGAAACAAATCTACATATCAAGTTTGGTGAAAACCTGAAACAGTTTGCTGAAGTTATCACATTCATGACCTACAATACCCACGACGTCTTTTAATATAATGTAAAGCAATAACTCTGTAATGCATGCATTGATCAAGCTTACTGTGGAACTTTTTCCGAAGTCTTATTGATTAAGCAAACCGTCAAATCAAACCAGGTGAATAATTCAGTTATCATGAACTGATTGGTTTGATAGAGTTTGGATACATTGCAAATCTCCGGTTTACATGTATTACATCTCTGATGGAGCTAAGGCATATCATGGATGTTTTTATTGCATTCTGATCGTCACCAATCACCCTTCCAGATCGCCTCATGTCTCTGCAAACAAACTTACTTTGTAAATACTTTGTACTTTATTGCAAGGGAACAACAATATTTATCAGCTAGGTTGCTTTTTTCAGAACACAATTGGAAAAAAGGCTTATTCATTTGGCAATTGTTCGACACAAGCATTTTTTTTTTGTATGTGGGGTCACTGGGGTGCCGGTGGTTCATAAACTTACTATTTTCCCCTCAATGGACTACTTTGATGATACTGCATACTACTAATCATTTTCGATGACGATGTAAGACCAAGTAAACAGAAACGATTCCGGGCATACATCAAATCCATCAGAAAAGACAACACCGGCATTTCTACACTCAAAAGCATGGGACGCCTCTTCAACAACCCCAAGGACAAGGCAGACATACTGAATAACCAATATCAGTCAGTCTTCACCCAAGAGGATACTACTTCAGTTCCTGACCCAGACAGGACCCCTTATCCATCCATGAACGACATGAGGGAGTCAGAGCACTATTGCTGAAAATCAACCCCACGAAAGCATCAGGCCCTGATCAGATCCAAGCCAGAGTCATTAAAGAGTGCCACAAGGAAATCGCAACACTTTTAGCGATCATCTTCAACATAGCCCTATGCACCAGAGTCACACCCACAGACTGGAGACAAGCCAACGTTATAGCAGTTTTCAAGAAAGGGGAGAAATACGATGCCAGCAACTATCGCCCAGTTTCACTCACCTGCCTATGCTGCAAGCTGTTGGAGCACATAGTCGTCAGTAATGTGCTGAAACATGTGGACATGTGTAACATCCTGACTGATTGCCAGCATGGTTTTTGGCAAGAAGAAGCTGCGAGACCCAACTTGTGACACTCTTTCACGAGCTTGCTGCCTCGTTTGACATTGGGATCTTGGTTGATATGGTCATTCTCGACTTTTCTAAAGCATTTGACCGAGTCCCACACAAACGCCTCCTCAAGAAACTCAACCATTATGGCATCAGAGGTAGCACATACAAGTCGATCGAATCTTACCTGTCCAACAGACATCAGCAAGTGACAGTAGAGGGCTCTACATCAGACAGTGCAGCAGTGCTAAGCGGAGTCCCTCAGGGTACCATCCTCGGCCCTCTCCTGTTCCTCCTCTTTATAAATGAACTCCCAGACAAATTAACCTCTAAAACAATACTGATTGCAGATGATGCCATTGTATACAGACAGATAAGGAAAGAAAATGATTGCAGAGTTCTCCAACAAGACCTTCTGACGCTAGCAGATTGGAAACAGAAATGGGTCATGGTGTTCCACCCACAGAAATGTAGAACCCTAAAATCCACAACTACCGATTAAAAGGGCACACTCTACTAGCATCTGACATAACCAAGTACCTAGGCGTAGACCTCCAATCAAAATCACATCGACAGAGTCAGCAAAAAGGCAAATTCTATGCTAGGGTTCCTGAGGAGGAACCTAAGATCATCAAAAGAGGACACCAAGACAAATGCATATATCAGACTGGTGAGACCACATGTGGAGTATTGTGCGACAGTTTGGAACCCACACCATGCAGACCAGATCCATAAACTAGAAATGGACCATTGGTACAAAGACGAGCGGCGAGGTACGTTACCAACCGCTACAGAAATACATGTACATGTACCAGTAGTGTAACTTCCATGTTGGATCACCTGCAGTGGCAGACACTTGAAGACAGACGTTCCAAGCTCCAACTAACACTCCTCTACAAAGTGGTCAACGACTTAATAGACATCCGCTGCTCAGAGTACCTTACTCCGTCTAGAGCACTATATTCCAGGAAATTCCAACACTTTTCTGCGAAGACGGACACATTCAAGTTTAGTTTCTTCCCGAGAACTGTTCCTGCCTGGAACACACTCCCAGCTGCTGCAGCTGAGGCCCTCTCCTTGGTACACTTCAAGGGGGAGCTTTCCGCTATCAGCCCTTAAACCAGAATCTCAACTAAACCTACTATGAGTCAAGTGATGATGTGAAGCGGGGACAGTCACTTGTCCCTGGTACCGCCACGGAAGCCGAATTGGTTCATATCAGATGATTCTATGTAGGTTTGGGCATCTTATCTGTACCTCTTTCTTTATTACCTATACTCATTTATTCTTGTATTTATTTACCTTATAGCAATATTTACGTCTAGTATTGTCTTTATTCTTTATTCTAGTTATTCCCGGTGCATAGAATTACCGGAATACACAATAGAATTACCGGAATACACCGAAATAGACATTTTATAATTGAATTATTATAAAATATTAATAGAATACATTATTTACAGTATTAGAAGACTAAAGACAATGTATTAATAATGATATATACGAGGGACGTTCAAAAAGTAATGTTATTTTGGAAATAAAATGAAAACAAAAAATGATATCGTGATTCGGTTTATTTCATACCTTTAAAGTAATCTCCATTTACAGAAATACACACTTTCAGTCATTTCAACCATTTCCGGAAGGCGTCTTCATAGTCTGTTTTAGGGATACCCGCTAGACACTGATACACAGCTGACCCGAGTGCTTGTCGCGAGGTGTAGCACCGTCCAGATAGATGTTTTTTCAATCTTGGAAACAAGAAAAAGTCACACGGTGACAGGTCTGGTGAATAAGGTGGATGTCATTATGTGGAAAGACTGTCACCTTTTCTTCTTTCAAATATTCCGTCACAACAGCCGACTTGTGCGCAGGGGCGTTATCATGCAATAGCTGGATATGACACATTCCGGTGGCTGGTCGGCGTTTCCTGCAGTAGGATTTTAGTTTCGTTAGTACAGAATGTTTATAGAATAGTCCAGTGACCGACCTTCCTCTTGGAACTGCGACCTGAATTGCAGGACCTTGGCTGGTAAAGAAAACTGCATACATAACCTTTTCGTACATTATTGTTCTCTTAGCAATACACGGCCTCCGTCCGTGTTTTGTGGCCCAGATCTTATTATTGACCTTTCGCTGTGGTTCAAAATAGTGCACCCAGGTTTCATCTCCTGTTATTATGTCTGTAAATTTCCGGGTGTTGTATTTTGGGTACATTTTTAAAAGTTTACGAGCAGCTAAAACACAGTATCTCTTTTGCTCTTGCGTCAGAAGATGAGGTATCCATCTGGCTGAAATGCGTCGCACTTTCAAAATATTCTTAAGAATATTATAAGTCATTCCTGATGAGATCCCTGCGACTCGTGCTATCTGATGAGTGGTCAATCTCGAATCTTGCTTTAATATGTGCTTGACTTTTTTAATGTTTTTTGGAGTGATGGCGGAGCGTGGTCTGCCAGATTTCAAGCCATCCAGAATGGATTCCTGGCCGGATTTGAATTCCCGAATCCATCTAGTAACAGTCATATATGATACCGTAGTTAATCCTGTACTTGCTTCTCCTAATACTTATTTTATCTTGTGCTCACGTTATAAATAACTGCGACGCAAAGTCGTTTTCCGTTGAATGATTTCAAATTTTGACAGATCAACATATTCATAACTTTCACATGACATCATCAAAATAAATTGACCAATCAGTTATCAATAAAATAAAACACCTCCACATTCTGGTAGGGGGTAAACTCGGTGTTTATCGTTGGTGCTCAACTGACTTTAGCCCTTTATAAAATTAGTTTATAGTGATAATTATATTAAAAGCTTTATTTTTTGTGTACATCTATTTATCTTCTTTTGGTGTTGTCGATTTTAAAACAGCAATATGGATACATTTAATTTAAATCATGGTCTAATGTTTTCATTTTTCATATAGAGTTTGAGGATAAAGTCCGAGTAAACCCCTTTATTTTCACCTACTGAATATCTCAACCTACCGGAAGTTGACCAGATGTGAAAGTTATGAATACTGTAGATGTAGATAGATTTTCCCAATATTTTCTAATTTGAAAAATGCCTTTGCATTGCTACAATTATAAAAGCTGAAACACTGAACCAAGCATAAAGGCCTGTTTTAGGAACATTTTAAATGTCTTACCCAACAGTTCTCAGAATTATATCCACTGAACCAGCGAATACAAAATCGTCACTGGCAACATTGAGCCTACGGTTAAACAGTAATAGTTTTGGCATATTGAATGCGTTAACTGAGCACGAAAACTGAAGACTAAAAGGAACAATTTACTTTCGGCGACTTAAGATTTATAATTTAATCGAGTTGTTAATTAAAATAGATAATTTATATAAAAGTAAAGCTGTTATGTTATACATAAATGATGTAACTTAAATATAATTGCACACAAGTAGAAAATGCCACAATTCTTGAGAAAACCGATGTGTCAACAACAAAACCGGAAGCTCGATACAAATACCACGAAATAAAAACAAGTGTATTCTCCGGAGGTACACAACAGACCGGACGGCGTAGGTACAATCTATACACACATACAGGGAGTACGTTATATATAACGTACTCCCTGACATATATAATGCAACACCCTCTTTCGACGATTATGTGTAGGTACATGGGCCAAATAGGCAAAACGGATTAGGACAAAAACGGACCCTACCGTTGAACAAGAAAGAAAAAAAAAGGAACGCATAAAAGGAAATAACGGACCACTTCTCTCGACAAAACAACCATAATAATTAACACGTACTGGGACATTAGCTGGACCACACCAAACTCTTCTCCATATGACAGTGTAACTGCCATGCAGGAAAACCTTGGATGGCGTACCCTGGAGCAGAGGAGGGGCTGCTAACTTTTCTATATAAAATAGTTTACGGACTAGTAGCTGTCTCAATGCCCACATACTTTCAGCAGGTATGGTGTTGCTGTGTATGTCAAAGCGTAAACATTGGTACCTTTACCAGTGAGGAAATGGATCCGCAATTAAATAACCAATAGGACAATAGTTTTATTCCAAATAATGGAAGTGTTTTTAATAAATCTAACTCTAATATGGAGACCAAAAAGTTGGGCAGTTTGAGTGTTCTTTATACTAATGTTGATTGTTTAATATTTTGGAACTCGTCTTTACGAATGAGGAAAACATGATAGAATCAATCAAATATAACCCAAGTTTAGGAAAAAGTGATCATCTAATCCTAACTTTTATATTTAATTGTTACATAGACCTCGAAGTCAATGCAACAGCTAAATTGAACTTCCATAAAGGAGACTATACTCAGTTAAATAGTGATCTGGGTGATATAAATTGGAATGATGTCATAGGGGAAAAAACAATAACTGAGCCCCGGAGCAGCTTGATGAAACCATAACAAAATCATTAGATTACCATGAGTAGAGCTAATCCTAGGTCTACCAGGAATAACCCTTTAATAGACAAAAATGCAATAAATGTCATTAGGTTAAAGCATAGGAAATGGACTAAATATAAACATTGTAAAAATGAGAACAACTACACCGATTACAAAATTGCTAGAAATAATGTGTTGCTGTGTATGTCAAAGCGTAAACATTTGTACCTTTACCAGTGAGGAAATGGATCCGCAATTAAATGACCAATAGGACAATAGTTTTATTCCAAATAATGGAAGTGTTTTTAATAAATCTAACTCTAATATGGAGACCAAAAAGTTGGGCAGTTTGAGTGTTCTTTATACTAATGTTGATTGTTTAACTAAAGAAAAAAAACTGAGCTCTTAACATTAATAGATTCTAATTATTATGATATTATTGCTGTTTGCGAAATATTACCAAAACATTCAACCATAGTACATAGTTGAGTGCGTGGTCCAGTCGTAGAGCGCCGAACTCCAGATCGAGAGGTCGTGGGTTCGATCCTCGCCGCGGCAACGTTATTTATCCTTGAGCAAGATAATTAATCCACATTGCTTAGTACTGGTTCTACCCAGGAAGCCATCGAGAGTGATTAATCTAAGTTGCAATGACTTGTTTCGCAATCGATGTGAAATAAATATGTTTAAACTAAAACATAGTGCAATGTGAATAATTCTTCCAACTCGAAGGATATGGTATGCATATCTCAGACCTACACTCAGGAAGAGGGATAGTGCTATATACAAAAACAGCATTAAACTCAATCCTAGTTGAAGTTGATACTCTTTACAATGAATCAATTTGGTGTGAAGTAAATCTCCATAATACTGACAAAATGATAATAGGTTGTGTATATAGAAGTCCCAACAGTGACAATGGGAATAATCTCAAACTGCCTGGTCTTTTTGGTCATGTGCTACATAACAAGTACTCCCACGTGTTGATAATGGGAGATTTTAACTATAAGGAAATAAAATGGAATGAGATGAGAACTACATGTGGGGAATTGCATCCTGCAAATGTTTTTCTTGAATGTATCAGAGACAAATTTCTGTTTCAACAAGTTGTTGAACCAACTAGATATAGAGCTGATGATGAACCATCAATTTTGGACCTCGTCTTTACGAATGAGGAACACATGATAGAATCAATCAAATATAACCCAAGTTTAGGAAAAAGTGATCATCTAATCCTAACTTTTATATTTAATTGTTACATAGACCTCGAAGTCACAGCTAAATTGAACTTCCATAAAGGAGACTATACTCAGTTAAATAGTGATCTGGGTGATATAAATTGGAATGATGTCATAGGGGAAAAAACAATAACTGAGGCCCGGAGCAGCTTGATGAAACCATAACAAAATCATTAGATTACCATGAGTAGAGCTAATCCTAGGTCTACCAGGAATAACCCTTTAATAGACAAAAATGCAATAAATGTCATTAGGTTAAAGCATAGGAAATGGACTAAATATAAACATTGTAAAAATGAGAACAACTACAACGATTACAAAATTGCTAGAAATAATGTGGTGTATGAACTTCGAAGATGCAAATATGATTATGAAAAGGATCTGGCATCAAAAATTAAAACGGACGATAAACTATTTTGGAAGTATGTATTTAAGGTCCAATACTAAAACCAAAATATCGGTTTGTAACTTAGAGAAACCCAATGGAGAACTAACAAGGAGTGATAAAGAAAAGGCGGAAATATTAAATAATCATTTTACCTCGGTCTTTACCAAAGAAAACATTGAAATGATTCCGACTATGGAAGAAAAATCAAACATAACTAGGCTGACCAATATAAATATCACAGAAGATAAGATTAACAAAATGCTAAATGATATCAAGTCATCGAAATCACAGGGACCTGACAACCTGCATCCAAGAGTATTTAAAGAATGTGCAAATACACTGACAGTACACAACTAATTAAGAAATCTATGGAATAAGGGAAATTACCTGATATCTGGAAGACTGCCAATGTAACTGCAGTCTTTAAATCTGGAAAAAAATCTAAACCAGAGAACTATCGACCAATTAGTCTGACACCGATAACATGTAGAATCATGGAAAAGATTGTTAGAGTGGAATTAGTCGATCATCTCATTAGGTATCTTCTTACATCAATTCATCAACATGGTTTCACGCGGGGCTGCTCCTGTGCTTCTCAGTTGTTGGAGTGTGTAGATGATTGGTCGGAAGCAATCGATAATGGGGAAGAAGTAGATGTTATCTATCTTGACTTCAAAGCGGCTTTTGACAAAGTCCCCCATAAAAGTTTACTTAGTAAAGTTAAAGCCATGGGAATTTCAGGCAAACTTTATGACTGGATAGAAGATTTTTTAACTAATCGAAAACAAAGGGTAGTAGTAAATGGACAGGAATCAAGCCTCATGGATGTCACAAGCGGGGTTCCTCAGGGCTGTGTTCTAGGGCCCGTATTGTTTCTGATATATATCAATGACCTCCCTGAAGCCATTTCCTGCACCACTAAATTGTTTGCAGACGATACTAAACTATACACATGCATTAGTGACCCAAGTAATACACAGAATGTATAGGATAACATATTCAATGCATGTAAGTGGGGCTAAAAATGGCAAATGGTATTCAATGCCAAAAAATGTAAACACCTTCACATCGGAAACAGTGATGATGAAAGCAATGTGTATTTTATCAATGATCAAGCAAATAAATTGAAAAAAATACTAAGGTATCGCAGGAAAAAGACCTAGGGGTAACTTTTGACTCGAAGTTAAAGTTTTCTAACCATATAAGTGGGAAGGTCTCAAAGGCCAACAGGAACTTAGGACTAATATTCAAAACTTTTACATATATGGACATAGAAATGTTCCTCTGCTTATATAAATCCCTTGTTAGACCTCACCTGGAATATGCCCAAGTTGTCTGGTCTCCATATCCCAAAAAAGACATTATCACTATAGAAAATGCCCAAAAAAGAGATACCAGAATAGTGGGTAACCTCAGCAATTTTCCATACCATACAAGACTTACTATGTTAGGCCTACCAACCCTTGAGTTTAGAAGAGAGCGAGCCGACGTGATTCAGGTTTACAAAATTTTAAATAACATCGATGTAGTAAACAAAAATAAACTGTTAACTATGGCCCCTAATACTGGCACCAGGGAAACTCAAATAAACTATTTAAGAAAGGAGCAAGAGTTGACATTAGGAGGAAATCCTTTGCTTACAGAGTGGTAGATTCTTGGAAGAACTACCTAACACAGTAATTGAGGCACCCACCATAAATTCATTCAAAAGTAGGCTAAACAAACATTGGGCAAAACATCCTTCCATATTCAGGCCAAACAAGTAACAATAAATAAATAATACAACCTAAAAGGACAAAAGTGAACCGGAAGTCAAAAGTCTTAAAGACAATACCAGAAGACAACAATAATCAAAACGGGCCTAAGAAACCGACGGTTTAGGATTGGCTTCGATTACAGTATCAACAGTATCTTTGAACTGCATACAACAAATTTTTTTTAGCATATTTCCGAAAACAAAGGGCCATAACTCCAGTTTAAATGGTCCAATCCGGCGAGTTTTCAAAATTGTCGGAGCTTTCATTGATATTAACATTCTGGTCAAGTTTGGTAAAGATCGGATGAAAAATGAAGGCCCTATCGTCTTAACGAGGCAAAAATATATCATTTTCAACTAAATCAAGGCCACAACTCTGTTTTTACTGGTCCGATCTGGCTGGTTTACGAACTTGTCTGAGCTTTCATTGATATTAACAATCTCATAAAGTTTGGTAAAGATCGGATAAAAAATGAAGACCCTATCGTCTTAACGAGGCAAAATATAGCATTTTTAACTAAATCAAGGGCAATAACACCGCTGTTACTGATCAAATCTAGCTGGTTTTCGAACTTGTCCGAGCTTTTATTGATATTAACAATCTGTTAAAGCTTGGTAAAGATCGGACGAAAAATGAAGGCCTTATCGTCTTAACGAGGCAAACTATAGCATTTTTAACTAAATCAAGGGCCGTAACTCCGTTCTTACTGGTTTGATCTAGCTGGTTTTCGAACTTATCCGAGTTTTCATTGATATTAACACTATGTTAAAGTTTGGTAAAGATCGGATGAAAAAATGAAGGCCCTATCATCTTAATAAGGCAAAACATAGCATTTTTTAAATAAATCAAGGCAATAACTCCGCTGTTACTGGTCCAATCTGGCTGATTTTTAAACTTGTTCAAGCCTTCATTGATATTAACAATCTGTTAAAGTTTAGTAAAGATCAGATGAAAATGAAGGCCCTATTGTCTTAACGAGACGAAAATTAACGACGGACGGACGGACGACGGACGGACAACTCGGCATCCTATAAGCTCTGCAGGCCTCTGGCCAGTAGAGCTAAAACAAGAGCTGTCAGAGGACAGCGTAGCTCGACTATTTCGAATTTTCAGAGAACAAGAAATGATACAACCGGCATACCATCAGGAAAAAAGAGTGAAAGCAAAGGGGCGAGCTGGATGTGTCAAGAAGGAAAACATTGGAATTTTCATTAAATCAAGGCCACAATTTTTCTGTGATGACACGGAGGTAATTCCATAATAACCCTTTCAAAGGATACATAATAGAAATTTTATAATTTGAAAATTTGAAGAAAATATGTTAAAAAGTATATGTAAATGCATTTGACCTTCTTTGACCCCTTTGTGACCTTGACCTTTCATCTAATGATGTTGATTTCAATA